>CAUZXS010005518.1:260000-311601 GCA_963585895.1 Sepioteuthis lessoniana | reverse complement strand
ACGATCTTTGTCTGAAATGTACACAGGAATCAGAGTTAACTTTCTGGACAAGGCTGCTTGTATTTCACAAAGCACTATTAACTTTAAAAGGTATGAATTCAACAATTCTCCCTCCAGCTATGGAAGAATAGTTGGGCAGACTGGACTAATAAAATTTGAATTGTCAAATGGTCGTGGAAAATGAAAAACCAGAAATTAAACCATTTAAATCTGATTAAAAATTGCTCTTGAATAGAATCCCGCATGGACGGAAGGGTTAGGAGAGTATATATATATATATATATATATATATATATATATACATGTCAATTTATCCTCCTGGTCTTTGTATAGATGCATATGACTTATTATTGTGTTTGTCTTTTCATCGTTTCCTCCAAAAATGTTTCTAACAGTGTCCGAAAAACTTGACAAAAATACGCCATTTTGAATTAATCCCATCCAGATATCAACTGACTCATACAAAGACTTCATTCAATCAACAATAAAATTGGCCCAAACCAACTGTTGCTCCTATTAAATCAAATATATTTAAAAGCGAAGATGTTGTACCGGACCATTGCATAGAGTGTTTGCCAGTGGTCCTGGAGACCAGGGTTTAATCCTAGGTCGAGTGGTATGACGTTATTTAATTCTTCTTTCCTTAACATTCAGCATTATAAGGTACGGGTCAAGGGTAAGTGGGTCAACCCAGGAAAAGCAGTAGCGCACTTCCCTACATCTCGGTATAGGAGTGATTGGAAAGGGAACCTTTTATCACCTTTGACCATGGTCACTTAAATCATATATATATATATATATATATATATATATATATATATATATATATATATATATATATAACTTGGCTCTTTTGGCAATGATAAATTAGATATATCTTGCTTTCGAAAAAGGATTTAATGTTTGATACTCATTGATAAATGGTATATTTCTTTCGAACGTTTCTCCTTATATTTTTCTCCAGGATTTATTTAGGCAAACTGACACAGTAATACATAAACATGCTAGTCATTATGTTAACTATTACATAAATATTATAGAAACGAACTCTTTCACTTTTTAAAACTCTTGGTAGATAAAGTGAACTTATTTCTTTTGAGAAACAACACGAATCAGTGGTGTCTTTCATTAGAAATATTCATTGCGCTTGAAGTGATAGTAAAGTTATCCATATAATGTATATATTTTCATATGAACTATATCCTGTGCATTGTAACGTTCTTAACAAATGATATCGAAGTGTGAATTTTCTAAAGCAGGACAGCGAAAGAATGACATGTTGACAAAGTTCAAAATCTCCGTCAGTAGAATTGGTTTAACAATGAATACTTTATTCATCACCTTAGACAAAGGTCAACATTTAACTGGGACTTGATCAGGCATCTAAATTTTAATGGTTGCTAGCCTGACATTGTTTCCTTTTCGCATTGTGCAGCAACGCAAAAAGGAAATAATGTTTGTTGTTTTGTGATTCACATTTTAAAAAAAGTTGTTCTTATTTCGTTATTTCCATTATATTGGTAAGTGGGGATACGAGCGAGTTAAGCTATAGCGTGATCAGAGAGAGACTGAACCCTTCAAAATAGGTAAAAAGCAAGTTCCTGTTAGAAAGAAAAATCTAACCACCACATTTAGTCCGTAACGAACTATAATCGATCTTCGGGTCTTTGACCTTGTGTCAAGTCCTGTCTGGTGGTAGGCAGAGACAAATTAACCCATTCCCACGTATTTTCAAGACCTCAGAATCTGAACGGAGCAAATAAAACTGCAGACTTTCGGACACCTGGTGTGTTACGTTCTTGCGTTTCTCCTCCCACCCCACCCCATCAGTCAAACAACCGTCACAGACAACATAGCTACCGATGGCTACGCTTTTAAGGAAATTCCTTATTCTTTAGTGAGTAACTTGAAAACCTTTTATTTGTGTAAAATATATCAATCAGTTATCTTCTTTATTTATGTTTTTTCTAACCGCTTTGACTCGGGGAATATGTTGTCGGTAAATTGTTATCTCTTTTGCGCTTGAAAGAATGCTGTCAGCCTTCAAAATATATCGCAGCTGGTTGTGATAACAGTATCGTCTTTTTAGTGAGTTTCTAACAAAACCTAGAGAGTCCAGTCTCCACTATGATTTTACACACAACTAAAAAAGGAAGAAATGGTTTTATACTATTTACCCAACCCCTATGCTCGGACAGGATATGACACAAGATCAATTTTTAAGCGGAGTTTAACAGGTTTGAATTCAGAGTTTTCCTTCTCCTAGACTAGTTGCCTAACCAAGGCTGAAGAACCAGTCTGTCCTACTATTTACCCATAGCTGGAGGGAGAATAATTGGATTCATACCTTTCCCAAGGTTATTAGTGCTATGTGAAATGCAATCAGTCTCGTATAGGATTTGAAATCGTGTCGCCGTGTCCATTTCCTACGACGATAACGACTACACCACGGAAGAAATGGTTTTATACTCTTCTGAAGGAAATTACATCAAAACGTGTTGAAGGAAATTTCAAATCACCTAACCAATGCCTTTATGCACTTCCATCTAAATATCAACAAATCACTTGCATAGAACCTCTCCATTTAGCAGGGAATAGACTTAAATCATTTTGGAAAACATAAAGCGGAAGACTGAAAACAACACAAGCTACATCAGATCTATTTAGAAAATGTCTCTGCGTCTGGTATAGTTTTTAAATAATCTGAATGCATACTGTCTGCATGTCCTAATTGACCAACTATGATGGGAGTAAGCCAAGTTCCCAAACGCTAAGAGCAATTTGGCGGGAAAAAAGTTTTCATTCTCCGTTTCCAAAAGATCATCTGTAATGAAAACAATAAAGATTAATAAAAAGTTTCCCATTAAAAGCCACAAGTCGGTGCTTGTGTGCCAGAACTTTTTGCCAAATTTGTCATTTAAATCATAATCCTCAAACCCACGTATATTGAACTAAAGTCTTTAAATATATTTCTTTTAAACCCATTGGACCCCTTTCTGTACGGTAATAGAGAGTCTTAGAATGTGACAAGTGTTTTAGGATTTATTTCTTTTGCGGAGTAGAAAGAAAAAATAATTAGCGTTATCTCCTCCTCCCCCTCTTCCTCTCTGTCTGTCTCTCTGTCTCTCTGTCTCTGTCTGTCTGTCTGTGTGTCTGTCTCTGTCTCTCTCTCTCTCTCTATATATATATATATATATATATAAAGTTCGTGACCTAAGTCGACTGTAACCCGAAGGCTCCCTTTTAAATAGCTACTACACTTTAATAATGTGAAGGACACTACTACGTTCCCTGATATATATATATATATGTGTGTGTGTGTGTGTGTGTGTGTGTTTTTTTAATAGGAAATATAGTATATTGCGGGAGGCTCTCAATTTAACTCGTACGGCACGCTTTCATTGATTCTTTTTTGTTTCTTTTTAGTGTGTGGGCCAAATGTTTTATAGATTTTTATATTGTGTCATAATATTTCGTGAGATTTTTTGCGTGCACTCCGTATAACCATCAACTGCAGACGGATCTCAGCCACCTACTTTATCTTCAATGCACTCATAATGAAAATATGTAGCCAAAAGTTGAACAATACATTTGTTGAAGTTGCACGAATATTTGGAACACTTTCTGGAGCTTTACATTTCATTTGAAACCATGAAATAAAATTTTCTTTGTTTTTTTAACATTAATTTGAAAACCAAAACAGAGACAACTAAACCATCAGCATAAATCGAGTGAAATCTACACTTGAAAATGGCATATTACATGCAGATAATTGAATAATACCAGTGATTTACTAAACATCGTTAGGATTAGCACAAGATTAAAGATATGAGGCACACATTAAGAGTCGAACTCCCTTACAAGTCAGGTTATATATATATATATATATATATATATATATATATATATATATATATATATACGGTAGACAAAGTCCTAAAAAGAAAGTACAGAGTAAAAAAATAAACTGAATCTGATAGTGAGGATCCAACTTGACAGCTCAAGAATGTGTGGATTATACCTTCATTGCCATTAACGCTAGCTGTCCTGGAAAATTAGGTTACCATATATGGTTTAACAGTATGTTTGAATAATATATGCATTAGTTAGGAATACTTGATTATAGGTAATTGTTTGCACATTTTCTATTAGGAATATTTGAAGCTGTAATTTGTAACTAATATTGATTATTAGTCACTTTAAAGCAACTCTTTCCAAAAATGATTAATATTAATTTGATATATCTGGTTGTAGCCTTATAATTTAAAAAAATAGTATCTGAGAGTATTATGTAAAATCAGACAACACTGGGCACATTATATGCAGTAGATAATAACAGTCGATTGCATATATCAGTATGAAAAACAAATGATGATTGATGCTATGGAACTCGATAACAATTATAACTGCATCGATCGAAAGAATGAAATTCCGGTATTAAAGAAATCATTAAGGAATTGATATGCCGTTATATTAATAAACTGACCAATCCTGCTAAATTGATATACTAGTATCTCATAATACATGAGCAATAAGAGATAAGGTTACCAAATATTCTGTGGTTTATATTGGCCCCTGAAGAATATTTTACCATATGAGTTGTTAAGACATAAGTTCTTTCATTTCATTAAAAATTACGTAAATTTCTGAACTATATTCTTTCTATGTGTCTGTTAAATTCAGTTTTGATATATTTTTTAAGTATATAAAGTTAACATCGAAAAAAAAATTCATAGTATCAGTTTAACGAATGTCATCGGTGAGTTACTTTTTCATACCAACATCGTCCATTAAGAGGTAAAAAGTTTTCGAAAATATCTATGTATCCTACATTCTTTAATTTGAAACGAATTCATTACTTTTCCTTTTTTTTTTTTTAGTCACAAACGCTTATTCGATATACTCTCAGGCGTTTTTTCAGCCTGTTGTATTTTATAATATAATCTGCAGATTTACCAGAATACTTTATATAAAACTTATTAGTACGCTCATCTTACTCTGAAAAACTAATTATTCAGATAATTTTCTTCTAAATTAGGGATTGAATTTACAACCAACTTGTGGATTGGTCGAGAAAAAGGCTTACTTTATCTCATGCACATGATTAAGCCATCTTCACAAAAAAGGTGTGTCTAGATTATAGCATTAAATTACATCAGATATCGAGGCTTCTGTTCTTGATCACTGGGGAAAAATGAAGTATACCCCCGTTGCCATTAATCCCTGTTCCACTGCGACATGGAGTGGTAGTAACTGTTAGGTTCCCATCTTTTAAACCAATAGATCGGTTTAAAATAGTTTTCGCTCGATACGGCCATTTGCAAAAAAACACCTATAAAAATATAAATATGAAAAATCTCTCCAATGCTTTTGGGATAAAGCAAAATGAAAAGTGAAATCATTGAAATCAGTCCATCAGTCATGGGTTTAATCAGGACATATAAATACTTGTCACGCATAGGGAGATCTTACATATTCTGATTTGAATTAAAGAAGAAACCGTGTGTTGCCGCCAGACGCTCGTTTGTAAAAAGTTCTATTGTGACACAAATCAATATCACTGCCACTGAAAAAAAATGTTTCTTTCCATGAATAAGAATAAGTTTCGGTGATGAAATTATTTTTCTGGAGGATTATACATCTCGTCAAATAGCAAAGTGAATCAAAGATTTTCTCCACTAAAGTTATTTAAAATCAATAACATAACTAACGTAGATTCGGGATCTTAATCCAATTGAAAATGTTTGGTAGAAATTAACGAAAAGGGTCCATCCATCAAAGATCTTGTAACTTCTATTTAGAAAAGTTGTAACGAAAATATAGCTTTCAATTACTTAAAAAAATACCTAAATTATAAAAATTGTCACGTTTATTCCTTAATATTTTCTTGTTCATTACTTGTAAAAATATATCATTAATCTAAATAACTTTATCTAATGTGTTTAAGTAATATCTTATGGCGCTGGAATGCTCAGCCATTGAATAAAATTGCTTTGCATATCGTCTTAAATTAGTTTATTAGTTGGTTTAAAAATTAAGTAAATATTCTCACAGTATTCTAATTCCATATTTTTTTCAGGGTTGTAAGCAACATAAGAGGGCAGTTTTATTTGCTTTTTTTTTTTTTTAGTTTTTCTCCATTTTTTTTTATTTTCGTTGAATTCAAATTATTTGTTGAAATTATTCATTGTGCTCTTCACACAACTGGACATCGGCGTCATTTCTTTGTTTGCCCACAAACCCTACTTCCGAAACAGGACTTGATTCTTTTGTTATTTTAATATTCTGTTACTTTTAATGAGATAGACATTATGGATAAAGACCAATGAAACTTAAAACGAAAAATTAACCCCGTTCATTATTACTTAGATGCTAGGAAACGTGAAAAGTTATGAATGTATTGGATTTTTATCAGGTAATTTTATTAGGAAAGAAACTCAATAACATATTTACATGGTTTCACCGTGTATTTATTGTATTTTCTTTAACAAAGGTTTTGTATATTCATTCGTATCTAAGGCATTTTTACATAATATAAAAATATAATATTTTTTACTCCAGGAAACCCTACAAGTGTTTTCTAAACTGTAAAATATGCTGAGGAAAACAGTTTTTTTTTTTAGTATATATGTTAATCCTTCAACACAAAAAAAAAACAAAAAAAAAACAACAATAAAAAAAGATATCCAAGCATTGATTTTTTTTTTAATTTTGAAATATTTTTCTACTGAAGAGTGCTGCTTTTTCTTTTCTTTTTTCTTTTTTTAATTTTTTCTTCATTCTGTTTAAATTACACATTGAAAATATGAGGTAAGGTCAAAAAGTAAAGAAACTGAAGGTTTAATTTTCAAGTTGAAGAACACATTAAATTTTCATAAAAATGGATTCAGCTAATCAATCTATATAATAAATAAACAATATATTCATATTTTTTCTCTAAAACGGCGTCTTAATAAAATGTATCTGAGTTAGAGTCTGTTCTTGTTTTTCTTTTTCTGTGGATTTTGTCGAATCACATCCTTGTGAAAATACAACAGACTAGATTCTCGGAGCCGTGCGTTTCATAGACTAAAAAAATCATGTCAGATGTTTGATATGAAGAGATGACGAAAATTAAAATATAATATGGTGAACCTTCACACGAGACCAAAAGTTACAAAATTACATCAACAAAAGGGAAAACACAGAAGCATGTTGCGCACAAAGGAAACTAGTGTGAAAAAATTATTATTATTATTATTATTATTATTATTATTATTATTATTATTATTATTATTTACTCCTTGAGAGTTTTTCACATTATTTTTAGCTGATGGTTTCTCGCTGGAGTTTGAGTGAGAGCAAATCTCCTCAAGTCTCCAGGACTCTTTTCACAATTCTGGTCGTTTTCAGTAATTGTATCATTTGGAAAGTCTCTACCCGTCCGCCAAATTCCAAGTCTGTTGTCTTTTCCATTCTGTTCCAACATATTCCAGGATCTTTTTGTTTTACCATTTTGGACTGTTTTCGTAGATTTTTTTTATCTGCGTTTCCAGTCGAACTTCCCATCCTGGTTTTGACTGTTTCTTAGTGCTTATTGAGGGGGTCTCAATTTTCTCCCTCACTAACTTCACCCCTACATAGATTAGTTCGTATTACTGTTATATTATTAATTGATATGTACGGTAGGATTTGATTTATCTTGTTCGTTTCTCTTTTAAGTGTTCTCCATTGTCTGTTTCTTAATGATAATAGTTTAGTCTTTTCACTATTCATAATTCTCTTTACATTTTCTACATTTGTCTTTTGTTCTAGTGATAGTGTATCTTCAGGGTCATTTGGTAGTGTGGCGTTTTTTTTTTCTTCTTAAGTTGCCAGTTCATTTCTGGTATGTTGTTTTTGGTTGGGGTCACTTGATGTAACTGATATTGTATTGTCTTGTTTCTGTGTTTTCCGGTGTATTTCTAGTATTTCAAGGTCAGAAAACCATCCCTTTTTTATTATTGTTCTAAATTGATCGGCTTGTCGTCTGAAAACTAGCACATTCTTGCCAGATCTCTATTATTCTTTTCCTATAGCCTCTCTCTGAAGGGTTGCTCTTAAAATAGCTGTGTAGTGCAAGGTGATTGTCTTCCCTGGTCCATGTTTTGCATTTTGGTCTCTGATTTTTGTAGTTGCTAATGTCGTTATTCAAATACCTGAAAAAAGAACAGCAAACATTCGCAAGATGACGCTTGGTTCTCCCATGTTGGCTATCAAGAGGGCACTTGCTGATCATAACACCCAAGCCTGTTCCTGGATCCCACGTTTTGTAATATTGGGATTGGATTTTTTTTTTTATCAAGGATGGTATATTGTGGGTATATAAACCAGGGTTTGTTTATAATCTGCGCACCTGACACAGATGTGACCAAGAAAAGTCATAGTGGCTGTTCGTTAACAGCGGCTCACGAAAAAAAAAAAAGTGAAGTATGTGCTTCCCTAAGTTTTAACTTAAAGTCCATTGACTTTGTTTTAGTTCCCGAACTAAAACACTTTCCAACTTTTAGGTTTTCTAGTGTCATATTTATGGTTTAAATTTACTGTCATATATTTAAACTAGTTCTAAATAGGCTGGTGATATTCTTTTTCATAAAAGGTTTCTGATTTTTATTGGGAAAATTGATGATTTATATTGAGAGTAACGAGGTAAAATAAAATAAATCTTCAATAGTTCGAGAGATGACCCCTGCTAAATAATTTAGATGATTATTAATACCCTTCAATAAAAAAGAATATCACAGTAATCCACCAAAATATTTTACAAGTAACCGAAGATAAATATGTGTGTGTGTTTTTTTTTTTTTTTGTTTTTTTTAATAGGCATTTACTACTAAACTTGTCCTCACCGAGTACTTCTGAAGACTTTTTTTCGCAAGCTACTAAGTTAGGGGTTTCTTTTTATATCTTTTCCTAACAACTATAGGACACCAGAATATTCCATCCTAGAATTTGGTGTCGTCTTTCTAGGGGACAGGGGAGTGGAAGAGGAGAGAGGCATGTATCAGTGGCAATTTCAAGGCTCGATCCAATCTGCTACAAAATGTTAAAATCTGTCGCGGTAAATTTAAACAAATCTTCAGTTTGTTCGAAAGATTTCAGCTTCCAAATACTTTAGTTGATTTGTAATACTCTTCAATCAAAAAAAAATATCACAATAATCTACCAAAACATGTCATAAGTAACCGAAAATCAGTGTGTGTTTTTTTTCTTCTTTTTTTGTTTTTAAAAAAGAGGAATTTTCTACTAACCTTTTCCTCACTGAGTACTTCTGAAGACGTTTTTAGCAAGCTACTAAGTTGGGGGTTGCTTTTTATATCTTTTCCTAACAATTATAGGACACCTGATTCCAAAATATTCCATCTTAAAATTTGGTGTGGTTTTCTAGGGGGCGGGGGAGTGGAAGCGGGGCGAAGCATATATTAATGGCAATTTCAAGACTCGAAACTAAATGTTAAATCTGTCGCAGTGAATTTTTAAAAAAATCTTCAGTTAGTTCGAAAGATTTCAGCTGCCAATTATTATTATCATTATCATTATCATTATCATTATTATTATTATTATTATTATTATTATTATTATTATTATTATTATTATTATGTCAATGCATTGTAATCCTCTCTGACCAGGGGAAAATTGATTATTTATTTCAATCTTGATATTTTTGGCTTGGTTTGGTTTGGTTTCTTTGTTTAATAGCATATCAACCTTAGTGGGTTATTTAATGCCAAAGCTTTCTTTCCTGAACATCGGTCCAGGAAGGGTAAGGGACTGGAAGGGTAAGGAACTTGTTATTTTTGGAACTCAATACAATATAATAATCGACATAATAAAATAATAATAATCACTGTAATTGATTGATTTTTAATGGACTGATTCGGATCCGCTAATATCATAAATATCAAAGAGATCTAATTAACCAAAACGGATAAACACCCATTTTTTACAAAGCCAAAAATAAAGTAGAAACAAATTCTTGCCCATAAAAGCAATGTCTTCACTGATGCTGTTTCTATAGATTTCATATTCTGTAATATATGACAATTTTCTTTCATACTTCGAATAAATATATTCGCTCGGAAAAAAGATTCAGACCCCTCAGAATATCTGCTGCCAAATAAAGTTGTAAGTCAATATTGACTAACATTAGATGATCGTTGATGGGTAAATAAATGCCAAACAAGATCAAAAGAAAGAACAGATTATTTTGAACGTAGGTGATGTTAATATTTTCCGAATGAACGAACTTACATTGAGTACGTTTTACTTCAAGTTCTTTGAAAAAGAGAAAAACACTATTTTAAATTGATATATTAAAAAAAAACTATCATCAACGGATATTTAATATTTGTCAACATAAAAGTTATCGCTTTTTAAGCAATTCTAGATTACTTCTAATGATAAAATGTGTATATAAAAATTAAACCAATGACAACCTTGAGCAGTTACAGAGTTTGAACAGTAAAATAAAGGAAGTTCAACATTTACAAAAAACATCATTTTATAAACGTTTCATTCTTGTAGTAAAGAGGTAATCATTATTGTTGGACGGCACTGATAATTGTGAATATGTTTCGTATTGTCAACTCAAAGAATCGGTTTATTTCTTTTGCTATATGATAACTTGTACCCCATAAATATATGAGTGATGATTATTGAGGGTAAACAAATCACATGTACGTGTATCGTTGCGGGGAATTTATGCATGTTTGCGCATTTCATGATAGACGTAATTCAACGCAGCAAAGGTTCCGGTATATAATTGCGTATCAACTTTCGAAGTAATACCTATAATTAGCACTGCTACTTTTCTTATTGGTCAAAGAGAGCTATCTGAGGTAATATCAACAATGATTTTTAAGTACACACATACATTAGAATTAAAACATTGACATCATAAATAGATACGATGTGTTAACTTATTCAAAATGATTGGCCAGTATTCTTATTTACTTGAAAAATAGTCATATGATAGAGGTATTACGGTAACTCTGTGATTGTATACATTCTTTTATGAAATTAAAAAGAGTACTTAAAACTACATATGAACTTGTCCATTACTAAAATTAAGAAAATATTCACTGATGATTTATAATTGCTGACAAAATATTCAATGAAAAATTAATTAAAACCAAATAATTTATTGTCAAAAGATTTCAATAATAAACGTTGACCTATCCTAATTTTAAACAACAAATAACTACACGCAAACACACACACACACACACACACACACACACACACACACACACACACTTATATATATATTTGATTTTTTGATATATATATATATATATATATATATATATATATATATATATATAAAGTAAAAAGAAAGAATTATTTCAAAAAGTGTTTGATACAGGACTGTAGAGCTGGATAAAACCTACGCTAAATCGTTGTTCATTCTAATTCTGCGAAACTACTGACAGTTTCAGAAATTATTTTGAGGAGTAAAGAAAATACAATCAATGACAGAGAAAAGCCTATGAGAGAATGTGTATTATGAGTTTGTTCTTCTTGACTGCTTCATACGAATGCTCCACAGGTGTCTGACTAGCTAGGACTTACATAAGGCAGTTTTGAGTGGGCACTGGGTGCAGTCTGGAGGATTATAGGAATGGATTGCGAGAGAGACTCAGGTATCTCTATGCTATCAGAATGTCATAATGTGTTTCATATATATATATATATATATAGTGAGAGAGAGAGACAGAGACAGAGAAAGAGACAAAGACAGAGACAAAGAAAGAAAGGAAGAAAGAAAGAGAGGGAGAGAGGTCATTTGCTTGATAATACAGAAAAAATGAAGTAATTCGAATTTCACAAATTATGTATAAGCTGGTGGTCTATATAGTCATACACACCAAAACGACGGTTTCTTTTTATTCTATTTTAAGTTGTTTGTCATGTCAATCAGAGGAAATGAAACTGATATTTTGCAGATTTGTCTTCAGTAAATCAAAAAAATAAATCTCATGTAATCTAATGTACTCTCTGTCACTGTCTCTCTCTGTATGTCTGTCAGCCTCTCTCTCTCTCTATATATATATATATATATATATATATTTATATATATATATATATGTGTGTGTGTGTGTGTGTGTGTGTGTGTGTGTGTGTGTGTGTGTGTGTGTGTATTCAATTTTTTTTTATACCCTCCCGTTTCTACCACATTCCATTTCTTATAGAATGCAATGCTTGCCATGAAATGGGACATTACCATTCTAAACATAAAAGACTCTCACCCTTTTCTCCCAGTTCAGATGATGAAAAGTAATTCAAGGGAAATTCTTACTCCTGAATGACCCTGCTAAACATGTTTCCTTACCTCACATTCGTCAAGATAATTAAGTTCAAAGAAGTGCCCTTAATCCAATTCACTTGCACTGGCTATCTCAACCGGTTGAATGATTCTTTGTTCCAAATTACGCTGCGAATTGCCACGTATAATTCGTCAAGCAACGATGCGAACAAACAAGTATCTAGTTTCGTTGAGAAGATGGCGACCACGCGATGTTTGAAATGAGCGCAGCAGAGACACGCCACTGGCTATTGTTGAGCAACAAACGGAATCGATACGCCATATTCAAAGCACCTGGCCAGTCTGTCTCGCTTAAACGCATTTTTAATTATGAGCACGCGAATCTTCCAAAGCAGAGCAGAGAATATCTTTTGTCTTTAGTCAAAGGCACGCATATATTTTAATTTCAGTTCTACATCTCATTTCTCAATTCTATTTCACAAGTTTTTCCTCCATCAGAAATAGTTTTCCTAAGAAACATTAAAAATGAAAGATAGCGAAACACTGAACCAATACGAAAGCCTAGCTTTTGAGCTGAATACGGTATGGAACATGAAAAGGAGAATGATATCAATTAAATATATGCAATTTTGAGAATAATCTGGTGCAATATGGAAAATGGCCCGGGAGAAATGAATATCCGAGGAGAAAATAAGAGTTTCTGGGCCATATCGCTGCTGTTACTCTTGAGTATTTAAAAGAGTCCTTTAGGGATAAGGTGATCTTCTGTAACTTGGAATTCCCTCTAGACTACCGTATACAACTTGCGTGGAAAACTCAGAAGAAGTTCAGTCATAGTAGCAAAGAGTTCGCGTACTGAATCTAACCCCTGAATACAAGTAATGTTTGACGTAAAATAAAGATACCCTAGATAGGACCCTAAAATTCATCTGACAGTGAGGCGCCAGTTTTGGAGACCTAGGCAGATTGGAATACTCCTAAATTTCTATTACTCTATTGTTCTCTCTTACCTTGAGTGGTAATTTTTAAAATACATTGCTCAAATAATACACTTTACAATTATTCATATTCGATGGGAATACCTGATGACATATAACTGCAAATTATCTGTAGTAAAATAGTTATTTGATTCTACAATTGTTTACAAAAGAATTACTAGTTTTATTGTTGTGGTTACTTTTGTGAGTTTTTCTAACCAGTGTTAGCTGCTTGTTTTTCCCAGGTGATTGTTGGATAGCAAGCTTCCTCAAGTTTCCAGCACTCTTCTCATTATTCTGACAGATCTTTATAATACTGTTTTCTGGATGGCCTCTATATGACAACAGAGTTACAAGGCCCTTAAAAAATCAGCTGCATAATTTTCCGAGCAAACCTATCCAAATTGATATCACTGTTATATTTATGTTCCTTAGTTTGTTTGTAATATTTGGTCCATAGCTAGGTCAGGGAACCTATCTCTCTTTCAACTATATATATATATATATATATATATATATATATATATATACTTTTGTAGCGACTTATCTATTTTCGATTTACCACAGTTGGTCTTTATAGTGTTGTTTTATATTGCTATTAGAAGAGATTCACTTAATCTATTATGGTTTCTTTTTTTAGCCTTATCCAAGTCTTCTCGTGTGAGATTTCGCTTGTTTCTTTTTTGCAATATGCATGCAGTTGTTTTTCTTCTCATTTTTATTTCCAAGATATTCTTGCTCTGTGCTTTTTGTATTGTTGTGATTAACCTTTATTTGATCTTTTTTATGTAGTCTTCGAATTTTCGAATCGATGGGTCAACGCTATCTTGAATGTTGGTGAGTCATTTTCGGACTTTTTTGCTTGGCATATATAGTCTGTCTATAACGTATCTCTTAATCCGAACTTAACATCTATATTGTTTTTAGTAACGTCTCCAAATATTTTTCCTTTTTGTCAAACAAGTTTATGTCGTCAGTGTGGTCGATATTTTATTGTGTTTTTGTAAGTTTGTATTCGCCTGTGCATTTCTAAAATTGCGATTAAGTCGCATCCTCATAATAACAAATATTAATGGTAATAACACATCTCACTGGAATATAACATTAGGATTTTCAGCTCAATAAACTTTTTACTTGCTGCGGTCAATTCCACTCTCCAAGTTTTCGTTGATCTCTCGATATGCTTTATGAGTTTCTTGTATATTTAATACATTTTTGCCAGTTTATTATCCAGCTAAGTCTTATGCTTTTCTGACGACAACCCACTCTATAGCTACATTTTCGTCTCGTTTTGCTCTCCTTGAGAATGTGTTGATCAATGTAGAGTAGATCTCCTCATCTACTTGTTCTTTTTGGCATCCTTTCTGATCTTCGGATAACAGTACGCGGTTAATTAGCAAGTAATAAATATTCTCTCTAATATGGGCTATTATCATTTTCCACATCATAGGTAAGCTTGTCATGGGTCTATAGTTATTAGGAGATGATTTTTCGGTTTTCTTTTTTTCTTTTGAATTAGTGTTTTCTTTCCTTTGGTCATCCATTCGGATATATCTATTTCTTCTAACCATCTACTCCTTTCGAGATCTTGTCTGTTGAGGAAAGACGTGGATTCCTTTTTTAACCAGAATCCATATATCCATTGACTGGCGTTTTCCAATCTTGTAATTTTTTGACTGTTGCTATGGGTGAAAAGTGGGGTATTTTCGCGTTAGAGCCCTCTTTGGGCCATGCAACTCTTTTTCCATGTCCATTATCTATTTGGATTTTCCGTTATGTTCTTTCTGTTCTAATATTTTGCTCTAAAATTGGTTTGCGTCCTTTGCATCCAGTTTTTGACTTCGTTTCATGCATTCTCTCCCCTTTTGTTGGTAGAATGCTTTTCGTTTATTATTATTATTATTATTATTATTATTATTATTATTATTATTATTATTATCCTTTAGTGTTTTTCAAATTAGCGTTAGCTGATAATTTTTCACTGGAGTTTGAGTAACAGCAAGTCTCGTCAAGCTTCTAGGACTCTTCACAGTGTTCTGTGCGTTCTCAATGATGCTCTAGTTTGGATGGTTTTCACTCGTCCGCCAACTTCCAAGTCCTCCAGGCCCTTTAACAATCCTTTAGTTACTGTGTCAAAAGCACCCCTTCATGTTCCATAGTTTTTTTCAATTCTCTAGCAAGGTCGCGGTACTTATCTTTCTTTTCACATTCTTTCAGTTTTATTCTGTGGTCAGCCGGGACAGCAAAGTCGACAATTTTTCAAGTTCTCTCATTTTTTTTTTTGTTGATTATTATTAGGTCTGGTCATGTGGACGAGAGTAGGTGATCTGCGTGTATGTCAAAGTCCCATAAGAGTTTATGTGTGTCATTATTATTATTATTATTATTATTATTATTATTATTAATTACTCCTTAAGTGTTTTCCACATCACTTTTTTTCAGATGGTGTTTTTTCTGAGGTTTCCAAGTCATCAAGTCTCCTCAAGTCTCCAGGTTTCTTTAGTACGCTAACAAATGAATATTATTAAAAAGGAATATTTTCTCGAAACCATATACTGATTAGAATCTGTTAGAATTATTCAAGACAATACAATTGTATGCAAATAATTTGTATTTCATAGAGATACTTGATATCATACAACTGGGTACAAAAAAAGCTCAATTTTTTTTTTAAATTGTAAATACTAACATATAATGAAAACAATTCCTCATTGTATACGGATAAAATAATCTTAGACGATTTGATATGCTGTTGATATCAATCAAATCATAAAATCGGTAAAGAGAAATAAGTAATTTAATTATGAATGAGATAGGTATTATTCATATTTGAGAGATGATAATGTAGTACAATTTCTATTCTTTTTGCTTATAAAGAACAAAACTCTAAAGATGATATATTTATATGCCCAATATTACTGCACAAAAAATGATATATCATAAGGTGATTTTTGCTCGAAGATCAGGTTTCAGACGTTTCAGTTCTTCTAAGAGATTAAGCTGTGAAGGGATAATGAAATAATATGCGATTGCCGCTAAATGGTTTAAAATTGTTACGCAAAAGAAAAATCTATACATTTTATGGTAAAATATCTTATAATTCTGAGACATATTACACTGTCCTTGGATTCTCGTGAATTCTGCTGAAATTAAGAGATTGACACTTGACATCGCAAAAAAAAAAAAAAAAAAAAATTGACCAAAACGTATTGGCAGATCCGAGATCTATGAAAGCTTTAATAATTCAGTTCTGCCATCTCGCTGAGTTTCCAAAATATTTTTTATTGGAAAGAGAAAAATACGTACCACATCAAACAAAAATATCAAAGCCTTTAAAAGGTGATTTTTATAACATTGAATCTCTCTCTCAACCCACCCCAAATGTCTATCTATAATTTTTTACCTTCCTTAAACTTTCTATTTTTCTCCTCCTTTTATTCCCCAATTTTCTTTCTCTCTCTCTTTTTATCTCTTTCATTATTTAGTTGTCTCACCCGTTTTTATATTTTCTTTTCAGCTTCCTTTCCTCTCTCTTTCTCTCTTTCTTTACAACTCTCTCTCTCTCTCTCTCTCTCTCTCTCTCTCTCTCTCTCTCTCTCTCTCTCTCCACTTTATTTTCTTTCCTTCCCTTCTCTCTGTATCCTCCCACCAAAACAAAACAAACATAGATTTACTCTGTAGTATTCCAGAAATCTGACTGTCAAACGTCAAGACGCATATTTTCCCATCGTTGCAACAATGGAAACGGTATATAAAATGAGACTTCGTTGATGTTGATATTGGGTTTACAATTCATTACTCTACACTGGCACCAATTTTCAAATTTATGTTGAGATATAAATTTTAAATAGCTCATATAGTTATCAGCTTCAATATCAATATTAATACTAATACAACTATCTTAACCACAATTTTATCATTTTCTCCTCTTTCTTTTATTAACTGGAAAAACTTAACCAGTATTTTTTTCTTTTATTATGCCAGTCCCATATATAACGGTACACACATAAATTATCAAACAACATAAGATTTTCGTGTGAAAACATTGCGAAATACACATTATTAAGATTAACGGATCACATTGAGAAAACAAGACAACCGTTAGTCTTCCACCTGGGAGAGCATCCAGAGTTTTACGCAAAAGAAAAATGTTATCCGTAGAGCTTGGAGTCAGTCGTTCTGTTGTCTGTACGTTATTCCAAATTAGTTTCTTTCCCTACCTTACTATCTTAGTGCAGCTACGAATTTTACAATGTGCGTGGTTACAAGGTATTTTATCTTCTCAAAACTACTTCTAACTGACGCAAAAATCTCGAGATAACTGCTCTGAATGTCTTCCACAAGATGAATATGGTATCGGTATTAGAAAGTCTGAAATTGTAAGGATGTCTGAAAACTGCTTTCATAAGAGTTCACAAATATCTTCCTCTGGAACATACGCTAAGGTCGATTTCGTTTCGCAAAGATCTACCTTGAAAACCTGTCATGACATCTGAACCAAAACACTTCAAGATACAAAAGAACGGCTTACATGTAATTAAAAAAGTAAACATAAAATACTATGTACTTGGAAACAAGGAAACGTATTTATATTACCGCAGTTTAAAATGTCAGCTTTTTTTTTTCGTATACTCTCTTTGATAAATATCTGTTCTTTGATCTTTTTTTGGTTGTTTATTTTGTTTCATTTTCTCCTTTATTAAGCTTTTTTGTTCTGCGATCTGTTTTCTCTTTGACACACGACGTTCTCTTTTTTTATGTCCTTCGTGTTCATACTATAGTCATGTGCAACATATCATGATATTTAATGTGCGTTTCTCACAAGGATTGTAAAAGCGAGCAGGTAGTCAATCGAAGTCGTCGTGAGAAGAAATAGATAAAAAAGAAAAAAAAAAGCAAATTTGCTTTCTGGTTACCACGTTTATTTATGCTTCAATAATTCAATCCGATCATTTTCGTGATTTTCCTAACTGTCTTTCATCGGGAGCTGAAAACACATGCCTTTTCAAAAAAGAATGTTGAAACCTATGAAAAGGAGCTTCGGAAAGTTTAAATATTACAAAAATAAAAAAATCAAAGCAAAACAAAATAGAGCAAATCAAAAAGAATGTCTTCCCTCTAGTGTCTGGGAAATCAATTTATCAAATCTCAAAATGAAAACTTTCTAATGACTAACCTAATTTAAAATGATCTTTTATACGCACTTAGCATTCTAATTCGTGATAAATAATGGTGATGGGAGGAAAAATATATGACAGATATTACTAAATGCCTTTGTAAATAAAAGTAAAATGGATATTATTTAACAAAGAAAAATATCGAAAAAATAGATAATTGTGTCATGTTTTTTTTTTATGATATGCTCAATTTATGGGAATATTTTCATTTCGAATTGAGCTTTGGTTTGGTTTCTTTGTTTAATGACATATCAACCTTTGTAGGTTATTTAATGCCAAAGCTATTCTCCTAGAAGAAAAGTTGTTGTACTATCTAACCCATAGCTGGGAGGATAAGGGGGTTCATACCTTTCCCAAGGGTATTTGCCCGAAAGTGAACGTAATAGCGCGACTAGAGTCCGAACTCGCGTTGTACGATTCCGCAGTCCATGGCTTTGACCATTACACCCCCTTTGAATTGAAGATATATTAATGGTGAAATGAACTTTGACAATAATCAAAATTACAGACTATATCCAAAACTTAAAAAAAGTTAAATTAGCATACTCAAGATCGACTGGTCGATGTATCTTCGAGTTAATTTGAATTTTAAAAAAATAACCAAAATTGTATATTGTATGATTTGTTCAAATCACATGAGATATTTTAGCATTCAAAAAATGCTTGAAAATATACATATGATATACTTTTGTCACGTGAGAAAGAGGAAGTATTCAAACGAAAATATTTAAACAGGAAAAAGAAAAAACTCAATGTTTACTCAAATTTTTGTCTTTTTCACGATTGATTCATTATACTCGAGAAGCAGGATATGTTTTTGAGTTTTTATATCAAATAATTTTTGTAAACTGGTCTACTCATAAAATATTAAACACATTTAATGTATTATTCCTCAATCATTATTTCATTTCTTTGAGAGTTTTTCACACCAGAATCAGTTGATATTCTTTCATTGGAGTTTGAGTGACAGCAAATCTCCTCCAGTATTCTGGCCAATCTTAACAATACCGTCGTTTAGAGAGTCTCCACTCATGTTCTCATGTTCAATTCTTCCAGTCCCTTTACCAATCCTTTAAAGACTGGACTGAGTGCTCTGATTACAATTGGTATCACCGTCATTTTCATGTTCCATATTTTTTTTAGTTCCCTAACTAGGTTCAGGTACTTATCTCTCTTTTTGCTTTGCTTCGATTTCACTCAGTGGTCTGCCGGGATAACAAAGTCCACAATTCGGCAAGTTCTCTGGGTTTTTAAAAAAATTTTATTTTCATTTTTTTACTACCACTTGGTCTGGTCGTCTAGACAAGTTTAGTTGATCCATTTCTATCTCACATCTACAGAAAATTGTGTGCTTCTCATTCTCCAGGACGGATTCTGCATTGTGCATAAACCTCTTGTTCGCATGGTCAAATTTTAATTCCTTGCACAGTTCGTAATGGATGACCTTCCCCACCCAGTTTGTCTAGTCTTGGACTCTTTTTACGCTAATTCACGGCATTCGGTTATGGCGTGATTGATCGTTTCATCTCTATCACCACATAACATACATTTTCTTTTTTTAATTTTTTTGTTTTTTCTTCTTTTGGCTGCGTTTTTCTTGTCTTACTTTGATATAGTTGTTTCTTATATCGTTATTTTACATTGTTATTCGAAGCCATATCCAAGTTTTTTCACGTGAGGTTTCATTTGTATGTCACTGGCGGTGTCCATAGAGTTATTTTCCTCCCTATTTTTGTTTCCGGACAATTTATGTTCTGTTGATGCGTGTGTTGTCGGTATTGTTTCTGATGGCTGAAATCAGTCTTTCTCCTCCTGTGTGTAAGAACCCTTTGAGTAGTATCGATGCATCAACGCTGGAAAGTCCCCTTCCGCCCTTTTTTCTTGACACTTACAGACTGTGGCCTCTCTGGGATGTAAGGCTTTATGCATCATCATGCTTTTTCTTGTCCCCAAGTCCATTTTTGAAGTCCTTCTGTAGTCTACTTGAAGAATAGTCCCGAGTATATAACGTGCGAGATAGCCCAGGAATTTTTTCACTTTGATGAGATTTCTCCTTTGTAAAGTGGTTTCAAGCAGTTTTCTCGTTCTCTTGAGATCCTATTTACCCAACCCCTCCGCTCGGGCAGGATATGACACATGATCAATTTTTTAAGCGGAGTTTAACAGGTTTGAATTCAGAGTTTTCCTTCTCCTAGACTAGTTGCCTTACCAAGGCTGAAGAATTCAGTCTGTCCTACTATTTACCCATAGCTGGAGGGAGAATAATTGGATTCATACCATTTCCAAGGGTATTAGTGCTATGTGAAATGCAATCAGTCTCGTCCAGGATTTGAACTCGTGTCGCGGTGTCCACTTCCTACGACGATAACGATTACACCACGGGCACCTCCTCGTTCTCTTGAGATACACATTTTTTTTCATTTTTTTATCACCTCTACATATTTGAGGTTGCCCGTTTCCAAAATCCCTAAGTATTTGTATGTTTCCTTTTCTACAAGTGTTCGATTTTGTCTCAATTTGGTTTGTTCTATTCCTACCATCATTTGTAATTTTCGCTTTTCATTATTAACATGGCACAATTTTCCCCGGCAAATTTCACCCATATAGCTTGACTGCATATCCTAATTGCTTGTGTTGGGATTTCCAGTTTTTTATTGTTCATTTTTGGCTAACAATTTTATGAAGCTTACATCCACCTGTAAATTTCATAAGTATATGATTGAGTAGAATCAACGCTATTACAAATAGTAATGGTGATAGCGTATCTCCCTGGAAGAACCCTCTCTATATCTTCACCTCTGTTAACCTTTTTCCACATGCTGTCAGTTCGACTCTCCAGTCTTGCATTGTATTTTCGATAAACTCTATGACTTCTCCGGATAACAGGTACAGTTTTGACAGGCTATTATCCTGTATTGCAAGTCGATATCATGTGCTTTTTGGAGTCAGTTCATAGCTAGATTGTTCGTCTCGTTTTGCTGTTCATGAGCATGTGTTGATCAATGTATATTAGCTCTCCTATAACCTTGGTCCTCTTGCGGTATCACTTCTTTTCCTCGCAGAACAGTCCACGGTTTATAAGAGAATCGTAGATCACTTCACTAACTTATGCCGTTCGTATTTTCCGCGTCATCGGTAGGCAGGTTATCGTTCCGTAGATATTGAGAGGAGTGTTCATTTTTAAGGTATTTTTTTTTTATTATCGTTGTCTTTCCTTGGGTCATCTCTTCGGTTATAACTGTTTTTTGTGGCCATATGTTCATTTTGATCGACAGTCTGTAAAAAAATCGAAATGAATTTTTGAAGCCAGTAACTATGTATGCCATCAAGGCCTGGTGTTTTCCATTTTGGAAAATTTTTACGTTGCTCTGAGTGAGTCAAGTTATAATTTCTCTTTCGGAGCCCCTTCAAGTTCTTTTAACTCCTTTTACATGTTGCTTATCCTTTTGGCTTTTATGTTATGTTCCCGTCCTACCCATATTTTTTTTTGTTTCCTCATCATCCGGTTGTTGTTTTGCGTTGGTTCATTCATAGAATGTTTTTATTATTATTTCTTCTGAGTTTGTCACACCAGCATTTACTGGTAGCTTCTATGTAATGTCGGAGTGACAAAAAGTCTTCTCAGGTCTTTAACTATTTTCCGAGTATACACTTTGATCGTAGCAAAGTTATGAATACAATAGACCCGTTTCTTCCTCTAATGTCCAATTCCTCTGTTTGTTAGTTTTTTTCAAATCTTCGTTGACCGTCCCACGTGCACCAACAAATATGTCTATCCCTATTACCTTATGTTCCCCATTTTTTTTTAATTCTCTGTCCAAGCCTAATATTTGTTTATCATTTCTCTTTCTCTTATAGTCACGTTGTGATCAGCCAGAACGGCTAAATTCATTTTTTCCTTGCTGATTAACAGCAGTGTTACTTTATGCTTGGTGGGTGATGGCGCTGCTTGAAACAACTTAAAATAAATCATTAGTCACCTCATACAAACAGACAACTTAATAACCAATAACAAGGAAGTTGTGAATATCTTTTAAAATTCATGCCTAAATATTGGTAGACGTTTTTCTGTAGTAAGTAACGTCAAAGAGGAATCCAGGTCCGAAAGAATTCGATCCGGAGAGAAGATAAACGACTGCTATCGTGTGTGTTTGACCAATGCGGCACCCTTTCTACTCTTCTAGAAGAATTCCGCGGCATTTAAGCGAATAACATATTTCTTCTATAACCTGTGAGGTAGGATCTGCCATATAGGTAAGAACGTTATTGGTCAATATTTGCAGGGTATAGTTCTTTTGTGGTCATTCTGAATCAGAAGAGTTTCCTCTTTTGTCATCCATTCAGCAAGGCAGGCATATTCTAGGCATTTACTCAGTTGCTAAGCTAATTTGTCGTGACACAAATCCATTAAATTTCAGCTCATGTAAGTCATCATGACCTAGTATTTTTCAATTCAGTATTTTTCTTGAGTGTTGCTCTTTGTGATTTCTTCTATAAGACATCTTGGTGCCTCCTTCAAGTCAATGCAGTTATTTTGCATGCTCTTACGCCATTCTTTTTTTGCATTATATTCCCATATTTTACTCCAAAATAGTTTTGTTTCCTTGTAACCGGGTTGTTTTTTTGTTTGTTTTTTTTTGGCCTTCTGCATACGCTACCGACAATTTGGTATAATTTTTTTTCGTTATTAAGGTACTATTTTATTTGTAATTTTTGACTTAGCTCCTGTATGTCTCAAGTCTTCCTTCTTTCACCAATGTCTTTTGATCTGTTTCTTCAAGTTGTATTTTAAATTTGTCCGTTGTTGCCTGCGATGAGACCTCCAACCTTTTTGTTATTCATTTGTAGTTTTAGTTGTGGCCACAGTTTCTTTATTTTCCTTCGAGTCTCATTTTCCATCCAACTTTTTTATTTCTGTTCGGGTTCCGTTGGAGATACCAATTTTATCAGAGTAGATTTACTCCTGCATAAATAAACTCTTCTACTTCTGGAATGTTTTCCGTTGGGATATTCTTAATATATATATTTTTTTTTCTTTTTTTTTGCTGTATACAGTGACTTTTTCCCGTCTTGATTCCGTAGGGAAGGTAATATTGCCTTCTTTTCAGTCTTGTTTTTTTTTTAATTAACTCAATATTTTCCCGTCTTCTGTCAATATTGATGTTCTGGTTCTACTTTCTGTTGAATTTTGGATTTTAAAAATTTATTTTTAGTTCGTGTGGTGGGTTTATCTTGAGCTTAATCTTCACGGCTTAACAGTTTCTAATATCTCAAGATCAGAAAACAGGCGTTCCTTTAAAATCAACTTGGCTTGGTCAACAAGTATTTGACTTGAATTCAACTAGATATTCAATTTATATTTTGACACAATTATTTTTTTATGCTAGAATCCTATACTGCATTTAAAAGAGATAAAATTTTTGTCTCTATGTTTTAACTTTTTAGTCGTTTCTAGATCACCTCATGTATAATTTCCGTAGTTTATTGCTTAACATATTCATACCGTCCTTTTTCTTCCCATTTTTGTCGTCTATATTTTGTGACTGATCATTTTGTCTGTTGGTCCAAGTTATTGTTACAAGCTGCTGTTATCAGTCTTTTGGTATTTTGTCAATCTTTATATCGTTAAATTGCTGCATTCACCCATACTGTCAGGTAAACTTGTCCATGTTTCTTTCCTAAAAGAGTCTATCTATAAATTTCTTGGATGTAAAGCTAGTCATCAGTTTCCTTATTTTTTGGTTGATGTGGTTGATTTTTCATCTTTTGAGAAGGATCCAGAATATCTTACAGTGAGAATGAACGAATTATAAATTCATTTGATTAGATTTATGCTGCAGAGTATATTCCCTTTCTTCAAAGTTGCATTTTTCTCATATTTTATTTCATTTCCCATATGTCTCGTGGGTAGAATGTTCTCCAATGGTCCGGGAGACATGGGTTCAATCCCCGGTCGCGTCATACAAAATACTTTTAAAATGGTACTTGATACTTCCTTGCTTAGCACTTAGCAATATAAGGTACGTATGAAGGGTAAAGTGGAGCAATCCAGGGAATCCAGCTGTGCCCCCCCTACACCTCGGTGTAGCAGCTACTTAAAAGGGAGCCTTCTGATCGCCCACGACTGCATTCGCTAACTATACTTTTGCATTTATTTGGTGGTAACTACTTCCTAGTATCTGCATCTACATTCTATTGTATAAGTAGTTTTCTTTTTATTCAGATGTTCTGATTTATTTCTGATTTGCATTTCTATTTTTACATGCATTCAGTTTTCCATTTTTTATTATTCTTCCTAAACTTGGCTGCAAATTATAATTGTTCATATAAGGGTTTCTAATTCTTTTTTCATTCCTAGTAAACATCTGAATATCCATAGACATCTGGTATGTTTATCTTTACTTGACACTTTGTAAATGTTCAGTCTCCTTAGCAATTTAACGGCTTCATTGAGAAGGTACTAAAAACATTCTTAAAATAATGCTGTTTCGATTATGTCATGTCATATGGATCCTGAAATATTAAGCATACTTGGGTTTTCTTCATATGCAAAGAAGGACTAAGCCCATTTTAAGCGAAAATTGAAAACGTAAATACAGCGTTTAAAGTGCACAAATACATTAAATAAATATCACAATTTCTTTTTCTTTTACTATTTTATATCGAGGATTAAAATTGAATATATCTAACCCCAGTTACACTTGTAGTTCATATAGTTTATTTGTAATAAAAACGTACACTTAAAAAAGCTATTTTTTTAGAATTCCCCAAAACACCAGCTAATCATCTTATTATGACGTGATTTTTGGTATTTAACTTATAAAAAGACAAGGATTATTTAAGAAATTATGGAGTCAACATATTTTATTTTTGCGTCAATAACAATTTTGAGAGAAAAATTGTCTTCAACCGACTAACGGATATAACATGCTTATGATATCCTGCGAAATAATTGGCTACATTTCTTCAATTCTTTATTATTCATTTTTAATTTGCTTGGTAAGAAAAGACGTCTTTTTTCTAATTTAATTCTGAATATATACCGATTCGGTGACATAATTTTTTATACAAATGGCACATACTATTATTTTGAATATGTCCATACTTCTTAATTTAGAGGTGGTATAAACTGTTTCAGTATATATATTTCCATTTCATATTTAAATATAGGCTGTTGATATCCCCGCCAAAAACTGGGTAACTTTTATGCACACCTAAAAGAGAACCAGCAAATCTACTTACTAAACCAATATTTTTTGTTATTGTGCGCACTGCTGCTGCTGACTGCTTTCCAAGCAAGGACATAAGATGCCCCAAAGGAGGTATATTTTGGGTATGACACAAAAATGCATGTAATCCTGAGGCTTTATTTTTGTACTTCTAGGGAGTATAATGAACTTCATCACTGTCATTAATCCCAGATCCTCTTTGTTCTATAGATGTAGTAACTGTTTGGATCCTATATACAAATTAAACTGATTTGTTTAAAATCATTTAAATTTGCTAGGATTATGTACAAAAAAAGAAACATTAACATACAAAACATGTGTATATGAAAGCGAAATTAACACGATTCCCTAAACTAAATAGCCCATTCGGCTGAGGTTGTAGAATACACGGACTACATCTATACAGAATGGTACTCCCCAACGAGTGTCCCTGGTATAACATTAAACAATTTAATGGCGAAGCTCAAATTTTGGAGATTTGGGGAATGTGGAGTACCATTTCATAGTCATTGCCAGGTGGCCCACTTTTACCTGGAGTGGTAGCACTTGATAGGGTCCTATCTATAAGTCAAATATAACTTTTTTACTATTTAAACTGAGTTCAAGCAAATTACTTATGTTACGTAGACTCGTTAGAAGAGGAACCGTTTGATCATTTAACTGTGTGCCAAAAAATGAATGATATTTAATTGACTCGTACATATAGGTATTTGAATTCATTTAACTGTATGCAAACAAATGATTAATATTAAATTGAATTATTCGTCTTAGATACCAATATGTAAAAGCAGTTAGCATTGTTCAAAAAAGAGTTCATGTTCATTTTAAATTATTAGCAAAAAAATTGTTTACAAATCATGTATTTAATATATATATATATATATATATATATATATATATATATATATATATATATATATATATATGGGGGGGGTAAACAAAATTTGTCTTTAAATAACCTACAACGGTTGATATACCATAAAACTAAACTAATCCAAATAAAACCAACAGCCAAACCCAATGCATAAAACAACCGAAGAGGAGTAAACATGCCGTTAGAATCAATCACGCAAACATTTTTTATAATCGTAATCGTAGCAATGTTACTATATAATCAAAGACTTCGGACCATTATTTTAAATAAGCTGAGCTTCTTAATTTCTATTTCTATTCTACTACATACGTAATAACAATTATATAATCCCATTTATAATATAACTAGGGAGAAACTCGATTTTATTTTATCAGAGAGATCATTTTTCCATATGATCGTTAACCTGTTTATAGCTGCTCACACCTTCACATGACTTATGTTGCTACCACTTTCTGTAGATGAGATATCGCAGCTGAAGAAAGTAAACTAGACTACTAATTTTAAAGGCAAGTCACACTTAAAGTGGAGATGACACGTTCTCGTTGAAAACACATGATTTAAATTATTGATCGTAAAACCTAGAAATCTTTTGAGTAATTGCTCTCTGTCTGATGCAAGGAAAATTTATTCTGTTATTCTGTTAGCACTAAAACCTATGGCCCTTCGATCAGTATTCAGTGTAAGTTAGTTATGACTCTCATTGTTTTATTTTCAACAAACCTTTTATATCATAGGATAATATTACAAGAGTAGGTTATATTTGCTAACTTGGTTCTTTGCTATTTAATACGTTTTGGTGTGTACACCTGCTTGATGTTATAATCAGCCGTTGACGCAAATCCCTAATGCACACACAGTCACTAACGCACACACACCTACAAGCACACCTACGGGCCTACACACACACACACACACACACGCACACACACACACGCACACACACACACACGCACACACACACACACACACGCACATATATATATATATATATATATATATATATATATATATATATATATATACTCAACTTTTGGCTAAAAGCAGGATACAATACAAGATATAAGTACACGATTTTCCGGAGTATTTACATATCACTAAGTGGAACTAGAATATTATGATTTGTATCTCTCCCATGAGCATCAGGAAAAGGTGAGACATAACAAGATTGTACACGATTTATATATATATATATATATATATATATATATATATATATATATATATATATATATATATATGTGTGTGTGTGTGTGTGTGTGTGTGTGTGTGTTGCATATAATGATAATATTTTATTACATGTGCACGTGGTATGACCATTATAAAGACCTGAGGAATCAATTTTTAGTCATTATTATCCTGCTCAGCTGCCAAGCATATGAGCACTTGCAAGAAAACCTTAAAAAACGCATTTTTTTACATATTATATGCATACAAATGTAAGCGAGTTTTCTGTATATTCGGGCATACATCTAAGTAGCTATAGATTCACATAGATAGATAGATAGATAGATAGATAGATAGGAGCCCAATTATAAGTAAATAAAATAAACTGAAGATATGATGCACCAATGATAGTTAGATGCATTAACTATGAATGCATATGTAGAAACATTCACCACCGATAAGTATCAAAATATCTGCATGATGGTGTCAACTTGAATATTTCTGAAATGATTAGCTGGGTTGATGACAAAATTAACCTTTGAAAGTTTTTGTTATTTCATCGGATAAATGTAACCTGATTTTATACAGGCCATCGTCACACACACACACACACACACACACACACACACACACACATATATATATATATATATATTGTTTGTGTGTTCACATATATTTATGTTGTTGTTGCCTCGTGTGTAAGATCGTGAAAGGCACAAATTTATCGTGGTCGCCTATTCGACCATTTACCCAACCAAATACCCCCTTATGACACCCAATATAAAAATCTCCAAATATACTTCCTTAGTGTGGTTCGTAAGTGATGTTTCGATTTGGCAATCCTCTGACATTAAAAATAATTTATGACTCTGTCATATTCAATTAATTTCTTAGCCGGCTCCGATTGCAGACATTGCATTATTATGGCCTGTCGAAATGTCAGTATCAATTCTCATGAGAAACAATTTAATATGTATCTTGATATGTTTTCCTTGTCTCTGTTTGTTCCTGTCTATAGAAACCGTTTGACACTTATCTTTCATTGCATTCTACTATTGCCCACCTTTTAGAAAAGGGGAAAGATATTTTAAAAAATACACAAATCATATGACATTTTCTATGGCGCTCAAAAGTGAAAAGATACCTGATTGTTTCTTTCGCAGAATATCGTTAACAATAAGATTTATTCTTAAATCTTATGTTATGATACTAAATTTAAGAGGACTAAAATAATTTTAACTCATTTAAACTCTAGGCTCCTTTTCACAATTACATTGTGAATGGTGTTTTTTTTGGCACAAGCCTACGTAACATAATATATATGAAGATATTATTATCTCATAAATTCGTATACTTTTTAAATAGCAGCCTTTTTATTTTAGCAGAGAAGTTAATATACACATGGAGCAATATCTCATCTACTGAATGTCATCATCATCATATCGTGCTGGCAGCACGGATATCCCTGACCCTCTTTCGCCATTCCTCCCTATCGTTCATCGCCCTAGGCAGGTCTTCAGGACAACAACCTATATCCTCACATAGCTGCTGAATGTACGTTCGTGCTGGTCGTCCTGCTTTTGCGCGGCCGTGTGTGGGGATCCATAAGAGTACATCTCTTATGAGTTCATCTCTGCTTCTCCAGCAATGTCCTGCATGTCTGGTTCGCCTAACTTGAATAGTTTTCGTGATAGGGGGCAGGTGGCCGTACAGTTGGTGTCTTGTTGGGTGTTGCCGCCAGGACTTGTTGAGGATTGCACGCAGCATTCTTGTGTAATTGCCATCTAGTTTCTTCTCGAGCCGTTTTGTTAGCGTCCATGTAGTGCATCCATATAGCAGTATCGATGTGACCGCTGCCTGGAAGAAACTGCGTTTCATTTTATCGGTTAGGTCTGATTTCCATATAATCGATAGCCTATTGATAGCTGTCCATGCTTTCGTTAACCTCGTTTCGATGTCCTTTTCGGTTGATTCGACGCTGCTTCCTAGGTACGTGAATTTGTCTACTAGTTTAAGAGGGGTTCCTTCTAGAGTGGAGATGTCCCCCGTTTGGTTATAGCACATATATTCCGTTTTATGTGCATTAACATGGAGGCCTATGCTTGCTGCTGCTCGTTCCAAACTATGCAGAAGTGTTTCGGCTTGGTCAGGTGTATTTGCCAGTATCGCTATGTCATCGGCGTAGTCGGCGTCGGTGATTGTTGTTGCGGGGTATCTTCTGCTTCTTTTCTTCGTCAGTTCGAAGCCATTCTCTTTGATTTTGTCAATCGATGTTCTAAGTACGTAGTCTAGACAAATGATAAAGAGATACGGAGCCAGCGTGTCTCCTTGTAGTACTCCTGCTACCATGTCGAAGTATTCTGTGTCTTCATCTGGTGATCGTACTTTTACTTTAGTGTTTCTATAGAGAATCGTTATTGCCGCTACGGTTTCTTTAGGTATGCCGTACGCTAGTAGGATTTGTTCCATCTTTCCTCTGTGAATGGAGTCGAAAGCCTTGGTAAAGTCGACAAATATTAATGTCGCTTGTAGGTTCTTTGCCCGTACACCTTCAAGGATTCTGCGGATGGTTAATATTTGTGAGGTCGTAGATCTATTTCTTCGGAAGCCATTTTGGTTTTTTCTAAGTATGTTGTCGATTTTGGGTTCTATTCTGTTTCGTAGTAGGGCATTGTAGATTTTGGCAGCTATGGATGTTAGTGTTATGCCTCGGTAGTTTTTGGCTAATCCGAGGTCCCCCTTTTTAGGGAAGGGGAGTATGCATCCCTTCGTCCATTTTTCTATCGGATTTTGATTGTATACTGCGTTGCAGTGTCGGAGCAGTATGTCGTCGAATTGTCTGGTCTTCCATACTTCCGGGGGAATTTCGTCCAGTCCTGCAGCTTTCCTATTTTTAATTTTTCTGAGAACCGAGTCGAGTTCTTCTTGTGTGAACGGTCCAAGTTTAATGTCTAATTGTTTGCTAATTATTCTGGTGATTGGTTCAGGCGTTATTTTTGGTGGGTTTCCAAGTAAGTTTTCGAAGTGCTGTTTCCACAGTTTTATTCTTTCTTGTTGGTTTGCTGCTTTAAGTTTTGCTTTGGCCGTGTTCTTTCTTCTGCTCACTTCGTTTATTGTTTGCCAGGCAATTCTAGATTGTCTATCTTCCACCGAGTCTCTAATCTTATCTATCTGATTTTGAATGTATTCTGTCTGTTCCTTTATATATATGCCTGCTAATTGATATTGTGCCGTTTTTAGTTTTAAGGCATTTGTGTTTGTTGGGTTTTTTCGATAGTTTTTGGAGGCCGTTTTCACTAGTGCACGTTTTTCTCTCACCGCTAAAGTTTCCCATGGGACTCTATATTTAGTTTTAATTTTTGTTGGAATGTATTTTGCTGCTGCCTCAAGGTGTGCATTGACGAAATTTTCGTATTCGTCGTTTGGTGTACTTTTTTCCGTCTTTTCTTGTAGTGTTTCGAATCTGTTTCTTAATTCTAATACGTATTTATCTCTTACATCTTTGTTGTTTAATAGGGCCCAGTCATAGTGTTTGGTGGTCGCTGTTCGTTTGTCGTTTTTTCGTAGGCTTAACCGTATTTTCGCCGTGACTATTCGGTGATCGGTGGACACACCCTCAAAAGAGGAGTATGCCTCGCAATTCAATGCACTATTTTTCCATTTCTTGTTTATAAGGACGTAGTCTATCTGAGCTTTAGTATTGTTTGCGTACGTGTATGTCCATAGTTTGCCCTCTCTTTTTTGGTAGTTTGTATTGAGGCATGCTAATCTATTTTCTATCATGAAATCTGTTAGATGTTGCCCATTCCTATTTGACGTGTTGTGGAGGCTGTATTTGTTGTTTCCGTTTTTCCCGATTTGTGCATTCATGTCTCCGCCAATGACTAACATGTTGTGTTTCGGGATGCTACGCACTAATGAGGATAACTCATCGTAGAAGGTGACTATTTCATTTTCTTCACTAACATTGGTGGGGCTGTAGCATGAGACGATTGTTGCTCTGGGGTTTCCGTTAAATGTAGCTACCATCATTCTAGGTTGTATTTTCTCTATGCTATTAAGCGTTTTTAGTGCTCTATGTCCTATAAGCAAACCTACCCCTCCTACTGCGGCGTTGACAGAGTTTTTCCATGCGGATACAGTGGCGAGCGACCATCCATTGCCAGTTTCGTGATATTTGATATCTTCTGTGTGCGTGTATCTGTGTTCTTGTATGCATATTATGTCTATTTTATGTTCTTCGGCCGATGCGATTAGCTCTGGGAGTTGTCCTATTCTATTTAAGGTTCTTACGTTAAATGTGGCTATTTGTAGTGTTTGCTTGCATTTTAGTAGTTTTGATGGTTTGAGCTCTGTAGCTGATTTTTCGAACACCGAGGACAGGGCTCCAACCTCAGCAGGACGCGCCCCTTTTTTACCCGCGCGAAGAGCGATGCGGTTTGTGTAAGTGGTTTGAGTGTGGGTCATGGTTATCTTTCGATGGCTGTTTTATTCTCTTCTATAGAAGCCACTCTTATAGAGGAGCAGCAGTAGTTCCCCGATCGAACTGTCGATCCTGAGCGAAAAGTCTTCAGACTCACGTCCAGGACCCATTTGGGTATTGAGTTTGGTCGTCCATTGTTTTATTCAAATACCTTTACGTACATCATGCTGCTTCCCATGTGTACATTAAAAAATAAAAAATAAAAATAAAATAAAAAAAAATAAAAAAAAATAAATAAAAAAAAATAAATATAAAAAAATAGAAAAAAAAAAAAGTGGGGGGGAATTTGTTTTAAGTTTTAACTTAGTTAAAGTCCAACATTACGGTACTTTCTTAAGACTTTCACTAGTACTGACTTATACTTTTACGAATTTTTAAATTATTCGATAGAAGATATTCAAAAACATTCTGCTTTGTTCGCTGACATGTGGATAGGCTTAATATCAAATTGGCTTTATAGTAGAGTAAGCGTGCCTTTACATTTAAAACGCATAGTTTAAGCATTATTTCACAAACAAAATACAGCATAACATTTTGTAAAATTCAGCATTTTAAATTGGAATTAAAGACATACTGACCAATATTGACATATTTCTTCCACTCGGCTCCTGAGTTCAAATGCTACTTCTTCGTTTGGACTTTTATTTACTACTGATATTTTAGGTAGCTTTGGGGGTGGCGGTCTACTGGCACTCACATTGAAAACTGATCTCTCAAGTGAAAAAATACAGGAATTCTTCCAAAGTGCAACCATGTCAATAATACTGTATGATTGCACAAATTGGACTTTAAGGGAACGTTTAGAGAAAAGCTGGACGGGAACTATGCAAGGATGCCGAATGATGTTTTGAACTAATTCTGCAAGCAATACATTATAGATCATTTGCTCAACGGCCATTTACCAATATTTTCGCAAACGATCTAAGAAAGTCAAGTAAGACCTGCAGTACACCGCAGGATATAGAAGGATGAAGCCATAAGCGACAGGTTCCTATGGGCTCGTACATTTGAACACAATAGAGTGCCAACAAAAAACTTTAATTCATCACTCTGGAAGAAAGCTCGGTCCTATATAGCAGGCTTACAAAAGGCAATAGCCCATAGGAATGGTTAGTTGATTTGATAGTATGGTCGCAGGGCATATCAAGATTCGTAGGTATTTTAATGTCAAATCCTTTGTTATACAAATAATCAGTTCTATTTCAAACATTTCAGTTTAGCATTAGTACACAGTTTAATTGTCAAAAACATTTCTATTTCAAGCCATTCAGTTTATCTAATAGTTCTAATTCAACCAATTCAGTTTAGAATAAGGATAGATTTTGTTTACTCACAGTTAAATGTCAAACAGTTCTATTTCAAACAATTCAGTTTAGCGTAAGTACAGTTTCAATGTCAAAAACAGTCCCTTCTCAAAATTTTTTTATTAGCATAAGTATGCAGTTTAAATACGAAAACAGTTTTATATGTCGCAGTAGTACACATTTTAGTTCTAATTAAACCATGGATAGGACGCTATTAGGTCCAACCACTCCGGGCCAAAATTGACATGAGAGTGATGGCAATGAAGCTCCAGCATTACTGGACCATTATCATTATTTTGAATCATAACCATAACACTTATTGCGGTGATATTAACTCTCTGCAGAGAAGCAGTCGGTGTATTCTACAGCCCCAGCCGATTGGGTTAGGGATGGATAAAGCGCTTGCAATTTATATATATATATATATATATAGTGAGAGAGAGACAAAGAGGGAAGAGATCACGTCTTGATGACAATAGATTCAAAAGATTTTGAGGTTTTTTTTCTGAATTATTTTCTGAATCAAATAATAATACTATGCAATTGTTTACATAATCGGCTTAAAAACAAAGACCAATAAGCCTAATCATTATTATTTATTTTTAGGTGATTATTAATTCATTTTTTCCTTTTATATCTTGAAATACGGAGAATCGATGTAGCCTACCGCAACATAGCATTCGAAGATTACCTCTGTTACTAGAAATATGACTTTACATATTTGTCTATAGTTATCATAAAATGGGATTATACCGAGTACAAGAGGATTTTCTCTCTCTTGCGTTTCTTCATTTAGTCCCCCCATGTGTCCTCTCTCTTATCAATGCCTATTCCTATCTCCAGTTTTAACTTCTGTCAGATTAAATATGAGGAAACATTTAAATTAAAACTTCCTCTGCTTCTCTTAGCATGCATACAACACTTCGAAGCTTTTCAGAAAAAAAAAGTGCGGTGGTTGGTTGGTTGGTTGGTTTGTGGTGTGTTGGTTGGTTTTATGGCTTTGCAAACCTTTCTGGATTATGTACTGCCAAAATCATTTTTCAATTATTTAGATCCCATCATGTTACTGCAAAGAAACATCATTTCAAGCAATAATTATTAATATTTATAATCTATGGTTCCCAAAATAATCCTATTTAATTATAATTTTCCCTGTTATATTCAAGTTTTCCAATTTAGTACTTATAATTTGATCTCAGTTCAATGATTTCAAGAATTCCAATTGAATGTCTGCACACATATATAGTTGACCATTACGTCAGAACTGACATTGGAGTAAGTGCAACTAAGATCTGTGAACTCAACTCATCAAAGAGATCCAGAATCCAGCCTCAATAGTGGAGGATGTTTACTTTCACCCATACGATTTCTGTTAAAATGGGGGTCGAAATTCCCAGGGGAGAATATCAACATATTCTCAGTCTCACTGACACAGAGCTGTTTGGAGTTTTCACGATTATTATATTACTCCTGGCATATTTTTCACTCCAGCGTAATCTGATGGTCTTTTACTGTAATCTGAGTAACAGTCAGTCTCCAGGACTCTTCTCAGTATTCTGGCAGATCAAAATAATGCTTTAGTTTGGATAGTTTCGGCACGTCCTCCAACTTCCCTTACCATGGTCTTGGTGATCGTTACAAGTGTACGATTTACAATTGGGACCATCGGCATCTACATGTTCAATAGCCTTTATACTTCTCTTGTAAGTTCTTAGTGCTTGTTTTTTGTTTTTTTTTATTCCCAGGCTTTGATTTTCACTTTGTGCTTTGCCGGAAGTACAAAGTTCAATATTCGGCAGTTTCTCTTTTGCTTGTCAATTATCACGAAATCCGTTCTTCTGGGCAATAATCGGTGAGCCATTTTTATCTCAAATTATTATTATTATTATTATTATTATTAGTAGTAGTAGTAGTAGTAGTAGTAGTAGTAGTAGTAGTAAAGGGAAAAAGAAAAATCAATATGCCTCTCTTTTTCATAAAATAATACACATAACTTTTCTCTACGTTTCAACATTTTTTCTCGACCGTTTCCCATCGACGAGAGAAGAATTGTATATAAAAAAGCCATACCACCCAATATATAATCTGTATATCTGAAGTAGACATTTTTAAACAGAAGCCTGATCAATTTTGTCGTTGTCATTTTGTCGTCTTTTTTCTGTTCACTTTTTTGTTTTATATTTAAAAATCCTTCGTCATTTGAAATGAATGTAATATTTTACAATTTAAAAATGAATGTAATATTTTACAATTTAAAACTGGAGTATATATGTTTTGAAAGTAAAGCTCTAGATGACCCCATAGCAAGAAATGGAGACTAGTGAGCAAAGCAGAATAATGGACTATTATTTTTACTTTCGGACTAATACGAAATGTATGAACCTCCTTATCGCCCAGCTATGGGTTAAGTATTACCACTGCTGTTCTTCTATAGTAATGGCTTTGGTATTAATTAACCTACAAAGGCTGATATGTTAGTAAACAAAGAATTGGGCTACGAATTTTTAAAAAATTAAGAAAGAAAGATATAAGAATTTTCATTCGCGGGTTTACTGATGCAATGTCAATATATTATAAACACCATTTCCCCAAATATCGTTTTATTTTAAGCTCAGCTTCTGTTACCAATTCTTCTCTTTATAAGTATTTCAAAATAACATCTGCTATAAAATGTGGGAGTAGAGAGTGTACTTGCAGAAGTAATAAGATACCTTTAAACCAAGGAAATCATGGAGACACATTATTCAAATTTTTGCAGGTCTAAATATTCAAAAGTTCTCTAATGCCTATTATTCTAAATATTTTATGTACATTAGTCATTAGAATGATATATTGTATAAGTGTGAAGAGGATTGCAAAAATGTTGGCAAACAACGAAGGAATAAGGTGGATAACTCTGCTGCTTAACAAGTCAAACATTAAATGTATGTGAGTGCATGTACGCACATAGAGTATAACTACTATAATGCCAGACAACAAATTTATCTTTGAAGTTATTTTACGAGACGATATGACAAATGTCACATCTTCTGACCAATGAATCATATGTTTTTAATGGAAAAACTCACATATATATAAGTACAAAACTAAGTATATTTAACACTATTCTACTTAATTTATTCGAGAATATATTTCGTTATTTTTTCTCATACCTAGGGATAGTATTAATCATTGTTTTCTTCCAAGAATGAATATAGTTCAATAATAATAAACTTTGAGAAAACTTGGTTTATACATGTGTAGAAAGATATAAACACAATTTGCATTTTTCTACTTATAGGATACAATTTTGGAGATTGGACATGTAACGTAGTGTTTTATAGCTGAGAAAGACAACAACGCCGTCGTATAAGAATATGATCATCCTCTTCTCTTTTATTCTCTTATTAAGAGTTATAGAAAGTCGAAGATGGCTGGGATTGCAAACACAAAGCTGGATTGAACGGATTTCCTGTTAAAGCTCTCAGTCTTTCTGTTGTTGCGTCGAAATCTACATTGATATATATTATTCTGGTCACCCACGAAAATTCTCATGGTCACATCTTCAACCTGCTAGTTACATGTTGCACATGGACACGCCTCATCCTAGCACGCCACCTACGCAAATTGTTGAGGTCACACCATTAGCCTACCGTGTACTTAAAGTACGGCACCACTCTTTCTTCTAGCATACATGCAATTTAATTGCATGTCCGCCGACAAACCTTGGTCGTATTTACTTTAGGGAACCAGATATGTTTTGTTCATTTTTTGATCCCAGTGTCCATTTCTTACGCGATATGTTAAAGGGATCTTCAAGATAATATCCAACAGTAGCAAGTATACTTCTATCCGACGTATTGTCTTAGATAAAAACCTACTAAGATTTATTTCAGTGTTTGTAATTTTTAAACAATCAGTAGTCAGTAGATATAGACATTAGAGCAGCTGGAAGACGAGAATTGTATAGTCCTTAGCAATAAGTCACCATGGGATTGACAGTCCAATTTCTAGATCTTGAAATGTGCAGCTTAAACCCTTGGAAGAAGGGTAAGCCTTTCCTTTCCACAAAAATTGGTCGGTATGAGTATAGCACTAAAATTTCGTAAAGTGATCGTCCATATTTCCGATGGAATACGGGTAACATTTGTGATATTGTTTATGACTCCAAAACTCCACATATAGTGTTAGTTTCAACATGAAAATCACAATGATATTTTTCAAAATTTTAAAAGTGATTCCCACAAAGTATAATTTATGGTTCAACTCATGGGAAATGTTAGCTATTCTTATGTTTTAATACATGTAGCGCTTTATGGCTGGATAAAAGTTATTACAGTGATAGTTACCAAAAATACTGCAAAGTATTTCATTCTGAAACCAGATGAAAGGTATCGTTCACTTCTTTCATAAATTTGCTAAGAAATACTTGCTATATATATATATATATATATACTTCAAGATTGTGATGAGTGTGCAGTTATCAAAAAATCCTCCTTCTTTTTTAAAGTAAAACGTAAAACTACTGTAGTTGCTTTATTTTGACAAAAAGAGCATTTAATTATCAGAATTATCTTACAACAATATCATATTAGATTTTGGTAGATAAAAACAGCATCTGATTTAATTACTAACTTTTTATCATTCGATCTTTTTCTTGACTATTTCTCCATACACTCACTTCTCTTAATAAAACTTAGGATTTTGACTCGTCCGCACATCATACATTTCCCAACCCTTTTAATGTCTACTTATTGTGCACTTTTTTACCATAATATTTTCTGTTTATTTGTCTTCCTTAAAAGAGGTTTCTTGATGGCTGTGCATATTCTGAACCTTGCTGATCTTAGTCAATTTTTCACAGTTGAGAGCAACACTGGTCTCTGTCAAGATGAAGGAATTTCAGATGTCAACTCTGGAGTAGTTTTTTTTCTATGTACTTTACTCTCAATAATCGAGTGTTTATCATTAGCATCAATTATCGTTTTAGGCGCACCAGTTATTTTTCTGCCTTTGTAACGAATATTGCGCACCGTGTCAAGGAATATTAAGCTTATTGCCAATTTGTCTTTGATAGAAGCCTTCTTGTATTCTCATTTTGATCGAGTAATTTAGAACAAACTACTTCAATATCAAATAAAGATAAATGTTTAGAAACTGAAAATGATGATACAGACTTGTATTTTTCATTCAGAGAAAGCTATGTTTTAGCTAAAAGAAGTGTTCCTTACAACGGTCGTGCCAATACTACTGCATGGATGCACTACCTGTAGGCCAACAAAACGGCTGGAGAAGATGCTAGACGGCAATTACACAAGAATTTTGCGAGCAATATTGAACATGTCCTGGCAGCAACATTCCACAAGGCACCAACTATACGGCCACCTGCCTCTCATCACGAAAACTATACAAGTTAGACAAACCAGACGTGCAGGACACTGCTGGAGAACCAGGGAGAGGTTCATAAGTGATGTACTCCTATGGACCCCCACATCTAGCAAAGCAAAAGAAGGACGACTAGCTCGAACATACATACAGCGGCGATGTGAGGATACGAGATGTAGCCCTGAAGACCTGCCAGAGGCTATGAACGATAGCTAGAAGTGGCTAGAGAGGGTCAGGGATATCCGTGATTACGGTACGACATGATGATGATGATGATTACAAACTTAGGCATTACAGAGTTACTATTATAACTTGAAATAATATTTTTTATTATATTAGAATTTTTGTAACATTGAAAGGTATACAAAATGGTTTATGGTGACTATAAAATATCTTTCTCATACTATATATTCATAAGAGGATAGACGAGTTCAGATATGACCATTTTCTTCGTAAGAGAGACTGTATGGGAAAGCAAAACCTGGAAAAAGAAAAAAAATGAAAGCAAATACATTTTCCCTAATAAAATTTTAAATTTTAATTTAAAAAAATACAAGAATATACCATTTAAGGTGTTTTTCTAAGAAAATTGGCTATAACAAATATATACATATATATATATATATATATATATATATATATATATATATATAATGATAGAAAAGTGATGAAACATCAAAATATTTCTTTTATGTTATAAATAGTTATTATTCTCAATAAGTTTTTACTCTAGTTGATCAACCGGAAAAATGATTTGATTCTTGAAATACAAATTTGATAGCCTCAAACATTTCATACAAACAAATAAACCTGATAATAAGTCATAGCATATTTGAAAGGTGATATCTTGAAAAAAGAACAGAGGAAGAATTTACATAAGCAAGCAAACAAGCTGGTCAAGTCACGGTGTTTTAAAAACACACCTCCCAAAACTATTGAAAACATCAAAACTGTTAGATTCACTTGGCGCCCGCGCACGCGCACACACACACACACACACACACACACACTGGTGCGCGTGCATGCATATCCATCTATATTCTATCTATCTATCTATCTATCTATCTATCTATATATATATATATATATATATATATATATATATATATATATATATATATGACCATTTAAAGGCATTTTGATCAGACATCATTCTGTATGAGAACACTGTATTTCCTGAACTAACAATACATTATATATATATGTATATATATATTTATATAAATATATATATGAGTGTGTGTGTGTGTGTGTGTGTGTGTGTGTGTGAGTGTGTGCGTGTGTGTGTATGTGTGTGTGTGTGTTTTCCCGTATGATGCAAGAGCGAATTATAAAGTAGCCACAATTAATTCTAAAAAAATTACACATTGCATTAAGTGGTACTAAAAACATATCACCAGAAAAAAAAAAACTCTTCACGTAGATGCTATCGAAATTGATGTATTTTCTATCCAGAGGGTGGGTTTTGAAAACTATTGCTGGAAAAAGGACTCTTCAAGTCAGTGCTTGTAATGTTTTTCCTCACTCAATTGCTTTAGTAAATAACAATATGTCACTTTGACATATATAAAAATTCAAAAATCCTTGTAGATAATTCAATGAACCAGTGACTTTTTAAGATCAAGCTCTACAGGAAAATCACAGAGTTTTGACGCCTGATATAAATAATAAATCTTCAGCACATGTCAAGTGCTTTATGCAGTATTACACGATGCAAATTCATTATATATATATATATATGTGTGGGTGTGTGACATGGAAATGTTGGCCCAGAGTTTATTCAGCCGTACTACATTCGGATAGTTTTTTTGTGTCATTCCTTTATCAAGAAAATGTTAATACAATTGATTAAGTAACACTCAGGAATATATTGCAACTGATCGTTTGCGTTTTATAATTCAAACATGTTCACAGTACTTTAATACTATATTGAGAATCTTACAAAAAATATTTGAAAATTTGAAAGCAAGGTCCAAATGTTATATCTTCACTGTCGAAAATTTCATGGTAAGAAATTTTATTGATCTGTGTAGAATTTGAAGAAAATATCTTTTTAAAAATATTTCTGTATCAATATTTATTAAAGATAAAATGGTTGAATTTTAATTTTATTTTCGGTTGTCAATACTCTTCGACGTTTGTGTTATTTAAGTAACATCCATCTTTTTCATGCATTTCTTATATAGATGTAATGTTTTATATTTTTCATATCTTCTCTACTATTTATATTTGGTGAATATATGACGGCGATTTCTCCTTAAGGAGTAGTTGGGCTTAGACTTCCTGATAATCCGATAAGGTGAAACTTTAGTAGAAGATTTCCGACTCGCGATTTAAGTTAATTTCATAATTGTCTCCACTCATGTTGAGCACTCTTGTAATTGTAGCATTGCAGGATTCGCGGAAGGTTTTAGTTTTCTTTTGACCAACTGACTGCGTATCCCTTGATTTTTTTTCAAGGGGTCTGACGAGGTTGGTCTTTTCTTTCTTTTTGACCTATAATATTTTTTCTTTTTCCCCCGGGCGGTGATTCGAGATACTTTTATCTCTTGTTCCTGGCGGGTTTTTTTCTTTATTTTTCTGGTACCGTGAATGCGGGCAGATATTAGATTAGTAAATATATATATATATATATATATATGTATATATATATATATATATATATATATATATATATATATATAGCATAAAAATATACGTGACTTTAACAGTATCTTGCCACTCATCCCAATTTTTTTTTCGTGCAGGTTCAATTTATTATGATGTAATTAGCTTAAACTATGTCGAAGGTTTATTATGAAAAGTATATACTATTTTGATTGCATATTTAATTACCGTTAGAAACCTCTGCATAATTGTCTACATTGTGTTTTATCATATCAAATTATTTGCAGTATGAATAGCTAATGAATTATTTACGAAAATTGTGTTTTTTAAGATTTTGTTACTTCCAGTCATTCCTTTATTTTTTTCTCTCCGATATATATAATCCAGCGCAGTTATTGAACATAAAACTTAATTCAAAGTTTAGTTCAAAGACTCCCTACCAGTTCTTATTTAAGTGGAATGGTCGGAGAAAAATTTTTAAGGAGAAAGCTCAAATTTAATTATCTTGTTATTGGATCATGTCATATTAAAAAAATCTTACCGTTCACAGCTATTTCCAGTTTTGGAGACTCGATAAAGACACTCAAATTTAATTTGATAATTAAGGGGGTCGCTTCACTTGTTTAATAACAAGTGTTCATCAAAAATCACTGACCAAAATCAATCAGATGTAAAAGGATCAAGTACTTTCCATGACGCGTCCAGACTGTCAGTGTACAGTGAAGTCCAGTCTTCCTGACAACATTAATTAATCATATTAATTGCTCTTCAATACACGCATGTTCTCTTAATTTCATATTATACGGTTTCAATTCCAAAAATTAAAAATAAATCTCAAAAATAAATCTCGAAATTAAATCTTGGTTCATTTGTGATTACATTTTTTTATGTATATGGACACTCAAAATGAAAGAACCCCATTTTAATTTTTAAGTACACTTTTGCTATCTTTATTTATATTTGGGTTCACATAAATATGAACTAAGTTCATTATATTTCTTTGAAAAATATATTCTATTAACGTAATATGGTCAAATGAGAAGACACGCTAATGATTGTGCCTCGTACATATGTGTACATTCAAAAAAGAGTTAGATGGAAACGTTAGTTAAATTTGTAGAAATACTTTTGCATTTTATTTTTCTTTATATGAAACTATTCATTATATCTTTAAGCAATTATATCTTATTAAAATTGAATAGTCATATGTTTTGGTCGAGGTCATGTAGTAATGTAACCTTTACAAAGTCTTAGTCATTCATTTTTCTTAAAATTCTTTAGACTTAGATTTTGACGATCTGAAAAAAAAGTATAGGTCATCTTTTGTGTGTTGCAATGGATATATATTTTCTAAACATTCGTCAGGTGAATAGAACCTTCTACTCGCACTTAATGAATATATGGAATATGGATGAATATACCGAGTAGGCTTAATACAGAATAGCTGAATAGCTGTATCACATCGTGAATATAGTTTTAATTATGTATTTCACAACGTTGGACATCTTAAAAATAAAATGAATGTAAAATTAATTTGCTTTTTTGAAAATGTCTCGAACCAGAACTAGATACAGTCCAAAGGGTAGTCAGTGACAAAAAAAGGTAGGTTTTCTCGCGAAAAAATTCAATTCCATTTTTTGAAGAAAGAAGAAAAAATAATGAGCAAGAGATGAGCTATCATATATGAATAAAATAAATATAAAAACTTGTTGAATGGATAGTTCAAAGTTCGCAGAGTCACGCCTCCGCTAACCTTCTTAAATGTCAATTAGAGTTCTTATATGTCGACTGTTATTGATTATAAGTTGCAAGAACCAGGCTGTAAAAAATAGAGATTGCAAAATAAATGAATAAACAAATAAATAAAACAACGACAACATCTGCTGTCAAGAATAACCTGTATGCAAGGTGAAAGAATTCAGTGATTTTCATGAGGCGAAACGAAAGGAAAAATGTCACAAGGTATAAACGTATTGACAAGGTTGCATAAAGTGAACTTGCTGGAGAGTCACAAGATTTAATCTTCCGCTAAATACATCATCTATCAAGTTATTTCATAAATAAGAGTTAATGATAAACATGACATTCGAGCTTATAAAATTATGTCTAGACGGGTAAAAATAAAAATAAAATCATCAGTACACCATTAGAAGTTTTAGAGAAAAACACATTTGTTGGGTGTATGTGTGCGTCTGTTTCTTAAGATATGAAATTTTATGTATAATATAATCACTTTAAACGAAGTGACAAACGAAGATCAATAAGCTACCCCTCTCTCTACTTCTCTCTCTCTCTTTCTCTCTCTCGTTATATATATATATATATATATATATATATATATATATATATATATATATATATATATTAGAAAATGTTAGAATAGGAAAAACACATGGTTTTGAGAGAATGATTTTATTTATTGAATTATATGCCCGTGTTAAACATTTCCGTTTTTAGACCGACGCCAGGGCACGTGAATTATTGAATGATACGAAAACCATAAGAATTTTTTAGATTTGCTAAGAAATTACCGAATCCCTTATTTAAAATATATGGCTTCATCGATTATGTATTATTTAATAGATAGATAGATAGATAGATAGCTATCTATTATATGCATTTTTAAATTTCTGAGATAAAGACTTGTTTATAAACCATATTTACCTTTTTATGCTGCAATTCTTATTTTAGTGTCCCATATTAATGGGACACAGTATACACTGACTATATCTCTGATAGCGGGTTAAGATTCCCGCAGAAGGGTCCACGATATGCGTCCGATGAAGCTCCAGTTATTGAGACGTAGGAAGAGCAAAGGACCCTGTTCCTTGCCATTATTTCCAGGTATTGAATAAACCTATGTTATAGTACCCGTCTATATTTTTTTTTAAATTCCTATTCAATGTGACAATGTGCACGAAAAAAGAGAACCTGAAGAAAGAAATGTATACATTAACAGTAATTCTGTTACCTAACATCTTGAACCAAAATAAACCCCAGGTGATTTGACATGACGTTAAAGAAGTGCCGTATATATTTTTCTTTTTGTGTTTGTGTGGTTGATAAATATAAGAGAATTATGAAAATAATCTTTTATACACACTTCAATTTGTCCAGTTTCCAGGGGCTGTAGAAGTCTCCGACAGCACCTTTCCCTTGGGCCAGACCTCCCACTAAGTGTGTCCTGGATAAGACACTAAAAAATCTGATGGTGAGGTAGCAGTCACCTTGATTTTTGGGGAATGCAGAGCAACTATTCATTGCCAGCTTTCCCGTGTCCACCTGATAAGGCCCTATCTATGGATCAAATAGAACTAAACTGCTTACTTATGCTAAACTGAATAACTTGAAATAGAACAGTTTTGACATCTAACTGCGTGTGGACAAAAACTATGCATATACTTTACTGAATTGTTTGAATTAGAGTTGTTTCACCAAACTGAATCGCTTGAAATAGAAGTATTTTGGACAATGAAACAAAACTGAATATTTGTATAAAATGGATTTGGCGTTAAATAACCCACAAATGTTGGTATGTCATGTAACCCAAACAATTAACCAACCAACGCATTACAAAACGAAATATCCAGAGGTATGGACAGCGTAATGAAAGGGTAGTTTATGCCATCATAGAATGCCTTTCAGCCGCCTCATACAAATCACCATTCGAGCCACGGCTTGGATTATCAGAAGCACGATTTGTTTTCTAAACGTCAGCAGAGAATCAATGTTGTCTTTAAAGTAATCCTCGTCCAGCTGTATACACTTCATTGAATCAATTCGAGCCTTCGTCTTTCCGATGTACTCCAAATTTTCCTGACATGTTTGCCGTGAAAGAAGACGCGCTCTGCTATTTCCACTAAATCACTGCAGCAACCGGCACAAACAAGGTACGCTTTCAAAAACACATCCCTCTGAAGCAACACGTTTCGATCAAACTGCAAATTGTGTAAAAGCTTGAAATTATTTACATACCCCGAACCCGTCACCCATTTCCACTTGGAGGGAATCTCCTCCGGCGATACGCTAAGTCAGTTCTAAAGAGGACTGATGTGATACTCTCTACTAAATGCCGGTATAGTACTTTCGAGACCATGGAAGATCACTGAACCAATGGAGCTTGCGAAGGCCCCTCTACATTCTCTGAGAAACAGGTTTCTGTTATTCTTCAAATACATTTCTTATTCATTTATCAGAATTTTCACGTCTTTGTCCACGACACAAAAATATGAAAGAACGCATATAAATGTGCATTAGCAATTATTATGAAGATATTTCTTGTTTTATTAGTCGTATACCCCTCAAATCTTGATTGTATGTGTAAAGTATGTATTTGTCCGTAACATCCGCTACTGGTATTATGAGACATAGTCAATTTTTAAGGGAAGTAAAATCTTGTTTGAATTTAGAATTTTCCTTTTCCCAGACTTGTTGCCTAACTAAAGATAAAGAACCTCGTCTGCCCAACTCTCTTCCTATAGGTTGGGAGGATGGTTTGTTTTTTTTTGGGTTTTTTTTTTTTTTGTTTAATGGAATATCGACTTGGTAGGTTGTTTAATGCCAAAGCTAATCTCCTAGAAGAACAGTAGTGGTACTATTTAACTCATAACTGAGAGGATAAGAGTCTTTATACCTTTCCCAAGGGTATTTATCCGGAAGTGAATGTAAGAGCGCGACTGGAGTTCGAACTCGCTTTCTACGATTTCGCCCAGGTTGGGGGGAGTACAGAGAGCTTCGCCTCTTTCCTGATAGGATTAGCACAAACTAAAACGAAAACAACCGTGTCCAGGATTTGAACTGAGGGTCATCGATTCGATTACCTTCGATGATAACCGCGCCTCTCCGGCAAAAGTGGAGTAGGTCAACAGTAAATGAACAATATTTTTTTAAAATAGAAATCTCTCGTAAAATGTCAATATTTTTCTTCGGTAATAACATTTTAGATAATTTTTTCATGAGAATTTTAAGAATATTTTCTTCTTTTCAAAGACTCTTTATCACATATGCGAGCTACTCTTTCAAAAGAATTATCAAATATGTCGATTTTCTTTCTGTAACGTTTCTAAATTTATTTCATGATCCAAAGAAACCCATATGTTTTTAATATTTCAGTATACTGACATACACATGAAAAAGAATTAGTCCGAACACTTATATATATATATATATATATATATATATATATATATATATATATATATATATATATATATATATATATATACCTGCGATGAACAGGTATAAGTATATATATATTAATAATATATGTGCCTACCTTTTTACCGATAGATGCTGAGAGGTTTTATAAAAACAATACGACCTGATATTAAAGCATAGGAGTGTCAATTGATCTCTTCATCCGGAGAAAGAAATATGTGCCTATATATATATTAATAATATATGTGCCTATTTATATTAATAATATATGTGCCTACCTTATTACCGATAAGTGCTGAGAGGTTTTATAGAAACAATAGGACCTGATATTAAAGCATAGGAGTATCAATCGATCTTTTCATCCGGAAAAAAAATTATGTACCAAAATATATATTAATAATATATGTGCCTATATATATTAATAATATATGTGCCTATATATATTAATGATATATGTGCCTATATATATTAATAATATATGTGCCTATATATATTAATAATATATGTGCCTACCTTATTACCGATAGATGCTGAGAGGTTTTATAGAAACAATAGGACCTGATATTAAAGCATAGGAGTGTCAATTGATCCCTTCATACGGAGAAAGTCCACCCTATGATTATCATCAGTGTAAAGAACATTCACGGATATAAAGCAATAGGTGTTAGCACAATTGGGCAGTGGGTAATTTATTTTATCAGCAGTGACAGTGGCAGGTTACAATGGATTAAATGGACACAATTAGCAAACATTTTTCCTTTCACATTTGAATTGATTCTGCTGGTGGAAATGTTTACAAGTGCATGATTCAAAATTTATTTAATGCAACGATTTTGTAGTTTCCTTCGAAATAAATAGGCCTAACTTTTGTTGCACTCTACCATTATATATTCATGGGTATATGTACGTATGTATACCGCACTTATTTAGGCTCCTCCACCGACATATTGCCCAGTCGGGTGTGGCTGTCGATTACATTGACTCCACTTCTGCAGAGGGTTAAGACCCTCCAACGAGTGTCCAGGATATGAGGCTAAAAAATATGATGGTGAGGTTCGATTAATGCTGAAGCTTTGGGGAATGCGGAGTCCCACTTCATTGTAATCGTTTTGGTCAATTCTGGCCAGGAGTGATATCATCTTGTTGTGGCCCCGGAAAGGGTCACTAATGAAAACACAAACACGGATATGAGATAACAGATTATATTACACAAGAAAGATAGAGTTGCATAAAAAGGTAAGAAGTCTCGTACTGTTCGGATGACACCGATATTGATTTGCGGTATTTGTTGACCGCCCCACCCAACGGGCAAGTGTGGCACAAGGCCTTTTTTATGGTGGGTCCGAGCGCAGGACCGTAGCCCACATGATCCGGGCACGCGAGGCGATCACCCCCCCGAAGGAGGTAAAAGCCTGAGGCCGAAAGAAATCACCCCCCCCGAAGGAGGTAAAAGCCTGAGGCCGAAGGAAATCTGCAGGTACCGAGACACGCTCGGCCAGATCCGTGCCGCAGATAACACGCCCGGCCGAAGTGCTACCCGACACCTGGAGAGGTGTCAGATCGAGATTGATCTGCGATATTCGTTGACCGCCCCACCCAACTGGCAAGTGTGGCACAAGGCCTTTTTTATGGTGGGTCCGGGCGCAGGGCCGTAACCCACACGCGCCCGGCATTTGCCAAAAATGCCTGCGGCCCCGTCGGAATTCCCCTTGTTAGGGGAGCCTCAGGCGCCGGGCAATGAACCCAACCCCCCTCGAAAGGAATAAAAGCCTGGGGGGAAGGACCCCTGAGGCCGAAAGAAATCTCCAGGTACCGATATACACTCGGCCAGATCCGTGCCGCAGATAACACAGCCGACCGAAGTGCTACCCGACACCTGGAGAGGTGTCAGACGGAGATTGATTTGTGGTATTTGATGCACGCCCCACCTTACGGGCATGTATGGCACAAGCCCTTTTTTGGGGTGGGACCGGGCGCAGGGCCGTAGCACACACGCGCCCGGAGTTTGCCAAAAATGCCCTCGGCGCCGTAGGCATTCCCCTTGTTAGGGGAGCCTCAGGCGCCGGGCAATGAACCTAACCCCCCTCGAAAGGAAGTAAAAGCATGGGGGGAAGGCCCCCAGAGACCGAAAGAAATATCCAGGTACCGAGACACACTCGGCCAGATCCGTGCCGCAGATAACACGGCCGGCCGAAGTGCTACCCGACACCTGGAGAGGTGTCAGACCGATAGTGATCTTCGGTATTTGATGCACGCCCCACCTTACGGGCATGTATGGCACAAGCCCTTTTTTTGGGTGGGACCGGGCGCAGGGCCGTAGCCCACACGCGCCCGGAGTTTGCCAAAAGTGCCCTCGGCCCCGTCGGCATTTTCCTTGTTAGGGGCGCCTCAGGCGCCGGGCGATTAACCCAACCATCCCGAAGGAGGTAAAAGCCTGGGAGGAAGGCCCCCTGAGGCCGAAGGAAATCTCCAGGTACCGAGACACACTTGGCCAGATCCGTGCCGCAGATAACACGGCCGGCCGAAGTGCTACCCGACACCTGGGATACCGCGCAGTGCCAGACTTGTCCCCTCATCCCTAAGCCTGCGCAGGAGGGGCTCCAACGCGAGGATATAGAGAAGGGGAGACAGAGGGCAGCCCTGCCGGACCGAACGCTCGATCGCGATCACCCCCGAACGCCTTCCGTTCACCTGCACCACTGCCTGAGGGTTGTGGTACATCATGCTAATCCATCTGCGGAATTCCGGTTTGAATCCGGCAGTCTCCAAAACAGACGACAAGAACCGATGGTCTACCCTATCGAAGGCCTTGGACTGATCTAAACTGATCAGCGCGGCTTCGGTGTCGTCTTTTATCCCCTCTATGACCTCGCGAATCAAGTGCAGGTTGTCCTGGATCGATCTTCCCTTCACAGCAAAGGTCTGTTCGGGGCCGATCAGATCGCTAATGACAAGCTGTAAACGATTCGCTAAGACCCGGGCCAAAATCTTTAACTCAGGCAGTTATGGGCCTGTAATCGTGTAAACCCTCCCAAACATGCCTGCCACTTTTCTTCAGCAATGTGATCACGCCCTTAGTAACGCTACCAGGGATGGCTCCCTGGGAGAACCAATGGTTGAACATATCCGTCAGAATAGGTACAAACATGTGCGACATCCTCAAGTACACATCGTAGGGCAAACCATCTAGTCCCGGCGACTTGTTGAGGCCGACCTGCTTCAACGCATCACGGACTTCGCATTCAGTAACCACACCCTCGCAGCTAGCCGCTTCAGCCGCCCCAAGACGGGGGAAGTCGGCGAGATAGCTACGAAACTCCCGGAGCAGGAGATCAGTGCAGCGGGCAAAGCGCTCCCAAAAGTGCGCCCGAAAGGCGTCACGTATCTCACGACCCGATCGCAGCAGACGCCCGTCCGGGGTCTTGACAAATGCGATGTACCGATCGGGGAACCTTCGCACTTCTTCTTCACGCTCAGTCGCGTTCGATTTCACTGCTTCGTTGAGAACTCTTTTTAGCCTAGATCTAACTACTGATCCCTTGTAGCGCTCGCTACTCTCACGCTCAAGGTCCCTGCTAGCTAGCTCTACACCTAGGGAGTCCCCCTCAGCCACCGCCCGGGAAAGTCTATCATCTATAGATTTCGCCTCCGCGGTCCTATCTAAGTTGAGCTGTCGACCGTACTTGGTGGCGAAATCTCTAATCCTATGCTTAAGAGAAACCCACCACCTATTCCCGGTAACCGCCCCCACTAACGCCCGTTGAATTAGGGATTCCAGCCGATCCCGGAAGTCCCGTATCTCCAGTAAGGAGGTATTGAACTTCCAGTAGCCGGCTAGACTAGGCCTATTTGCTAACCGCAGACTGACTCTAATAAGTTTATGGTAAGTCCACGCTATCAAGTGGAACGTGGGACAACTAACAAAATCAATGTCAGCTCTTCTCACTAACACTCTGTCCAAGTAGGAACCTACTTTGGCAGAGGGCGATCTATCTAGCCTCGTCCACATCTCCCGCCCTGGGTGATCCAGACGAAACCTGTCGACCAAACCATGACGAGTCATGAAGCCGACAAGGCTGCTTTCACACCTTCCCAATCTGTTAGCTCCCCGCCCGACCTTATCTATCTTGGGATCAAGGATCGCATTCCAATCACCCATTAAGACTAGCCGCTTCGTATCGTCCAGGAACGGTGCCAACCGACGAAAAAAGGAAACCCTCTCCGCAGCGATATTGGACGCATTAACCGCAACCAGACGAAACTTGAAACTTTTCACGGCAACATCGGCCACAACCAGCCGGCCCCCGTGACCCGCAAGAACAACGTCAACATCAGCATCAAGGCTGCGTCCAACTAGCAAAGAGACTCCAGCGCTGGTGCGGCTGCCGTATGCTGAGAAAACGTTAAAATCGCTTTCCAGCACCCGACAGTCGGCACCGCAAGTGAAGTGAGTCTCCTGCACTGCAGCAACATCTACTCCGAGGTTCTTGAGTTCATCAAGCAAGCGCGTACACTTGCTTGAATCCCTCCGTCCCCTCACATTCAAACTGGCAAGGTTTAAAGCCATCAATCCAACTTACCTTACTCAGTGTCGACTACGGGCCGGAAATCCTTCGGGGTAAGGATGCCGACGGCCTGACGCAAGGAACCGGTGCCGAGCTCAGTGCTAACTCGGTCGTCCCTGGTAATTCCCCCGACATCCATAGGGTACCTCAGCTTTAGGGACCTATAAAATGATGGTTGAACTAAAATTGGAACCCTGCCCGAACAAAAAGGAAGCATTTTTTTAAGCATTGCATTTTTGGTGTTGGCCAGCATTACGTCCGCCCGGCTGGCCTCGTTAATAAAGTTCCATAGCTCTTTAGTCCGATTGCCAGCCAAACGGACGAATGTGGTCAACATTGGTGCGTCCTTGAATATGTAGGGATTGGTGATGTCTTTGTTGTCTATTTTTTTTAATGAGCGCAATGGCTTTTATGAGT
>CAUZXS010005518.1:220000-257500 GCA_963585895.1 Sepioteuthis lessoniana | reverse complement strand
TTTACATGCATTTTCTTATGAATTGAAACAGTCGAAATGAACTAATAAGTGGTTGGTCAACTACTGATCTTCTGTGAAGAATAGGGATACATTTTCAATGGCTCCTAAGTGACTCTTCTGTTAATACAGTAATAATATACAATATTTATTCTGTTGTTATTCAATCATACATTAATTTTGCTGTTATTATTAGTTCAGTTTGCTCTTCGATCCATTAAAAGTGTATAGCATTTCATTTTATTTCGTTTAGAATATAAGATTTTAATTTTTGCAAATGAATTCTAAAATGTGCAAATGTTACATGAAGTAATGGTACTATTTACATTCAGATTTCTAAATAATTTTAATTTTGCTTTATGTGTCGTCAGTGAAAAGAACATTTCTAAACAATGGTTAAAAAGATTAGAGTACGTATTTTTCTATAAATGTATTCTTTTCTAGATTGTAACAAAATTATTAAATGAACAATCAAAATTGTAAAAGTTAAATGGTTAATTTCTTTAAAGAAATAAATAACAACGACATACAGCTGAAATTTAAATTCATAGATTATTGCGAATTAATGAAGGGGATAAAGTAGGTTATGGAATTAGAATCGAGGAATAGATAAATGGATAAAAATGGATAAAAAAATGGATAAAAAATTGATTACTTTTGAAACAAAAGCCAATATATTATTCATAAAAATGCTCGTGAAGTCAAAAACATTTTTTGACAAAACAAATATTCAGTGAACATTTATTCTCCAAATCTACATCACCTGTCTGTTTGACCCCCTCTTTAATTTTTCACAGAAAAGTGACCTGATGCAGAGCCCAGATCCAAATAATGCAAGAATTGATAACAAAGTAAACATGATGGCATTCACATATCATTGACCAGACAAAGACTAATACAATTTGCACCCGGTTACATGTTTCAGCCATTCCTATCCAATACTCAAAATTTGCAAACACTAATGTTTCATCAACAAATAGGATCCAAAAAATTATTACAAGTCCTGAAGCTGGAATCGGTTTAATAGTTATGAAGATGTTCTTCAAATTCCTCTTCAGAATATGATCATCTTCACTTAGTGCATTTTAGTTTCATACCAAGAATACACCAGGAATGTTACCTTAGTACATAGGAGACAGTCGACGTACTCTTAAGCCAACTAAAACTTTATATATCACTAAAATAATCAGTAAACAAGTAATATCATTATAGCATACGATCGTAGTTTATTGTAATAATATTTATTAAACTTATTTCTCAGAAAATCAATTAAAAGTAGAAAGATTCAATCAAAAACAATTTGATTTTCGAATTGATACATCACATTCAACCAGCGATTTTTTCTTGTAGTGGTGAACTGAAGGCTGCTTATCTTGTTGCAATGTACACTTTAAAAATGACGTGGCATAGATTGAAGCAGTTTAATGTTGATTGCTTGTTTCACTTTCCCGATTCACTTGTTTTACTTTATAACCAACTTCGATTTGTCTGAGTATGAGATGTGCGTTCCTGTCACCCTATCGAAGAAGAAGGGATATGATTGGCAATTATAGCTATCTAACTAACATTAAGTTGAGTAGATATGCCAAATCAACCAAAACGAATTCATTCTAGTCAAACATACGTCCAGTATTTTTGGCTTTCATTTTTTAGTACTTGTGCAACATGCAATGTATTAAAAAAAAACCTTGATACAACGTCTATCGCAACAACTTCTCTCATATACAAAAATCTAAGAATGAAAAATGGACGAGACCAAATAACGCGCAGCACCCAGTTGGCACAGAAAATCATGGGAATAAATCTCTCTATACACACCCACTAGAAGCTAAAAGCATAACAATCACAAAGTCTACATGGATACCATCCTTCCAGGTTGTTCCGGCGAGGCAGTAGCACTTGCCTCTTTGAATAAAGGGGCTAAGAGATGGGTTTATTGCCGAGCATTCGATGTGAATCACCTTGGCAATTGTGAAGGAACTACGCAATTTTGCAACCGCCGTGCATATGATTATCCTCAAACCTTGTTTCCCAGAAAAAAACGAGCTTTTTATCAATCATGACTTGGGGGAAGCTAATATAAATATTTGTTGTGCATGTTTGAACATTCATATTTCCATGTTATTATTATTCGATAGTATGGCCACATAGTAGAAACATCTACCCTTTGAGAACGTTATATTCGCGAAGCAGGGCCCCAAATATAAGATAAATGTATATGTTTGCAATTTTTTTTAGAAGAGAGTACTTGATATATAACAGCGTAAAACTCTCTTAGGAAACACCGCCTTGTTGCCTGGGAAAATAGAATGAGAATACTACACCTCGGCACAGGGGAAAGATCTCGATAACGAAGTTACTGCTTGGCCGTACGTGGCGATTTGTAATGCTGGTGGCTGAGCAGTTCATGACGTAGTACCCAAAGTGTCAAGTGACTTGTAAAACTCTTTAGCCTTTACTGGGCTAAGCAGTTGATCGGTAGGAGAATCTCAATTCGATCACTCTGCAGTCAGAACAAGCACTAACACGTATATGATAGTTCCAAACGTACCCTTCCAAATGCTGTTGTGGCAACGAAACAGTTTTCAAAGGTGCCAAAAGGTGGAGACTCATGGTTAATCACGTTGACATAAAAATACATTGAGTGTTCTGGAAGTAAAACTAAAACATTTGATGGCTAGACACCGCTCCTGAACTTTGGGTAAAATGGAATAATATCTCATTATAATTAATTACAGGATCACTCCCATCCAAAATGGTAGTAACTCTTTGTGTTCCAGCTAAGGATCAAGTAAAACTGTTAAATCATTTTATAAGGATCATTATTGCTATCTATTTGAAACTATAGAGTCGTGTGCAAACTGTTCGTATTTGATTGGAATATTTGATAAGTAGAATTACTAATGTTAAATAACAATATTTGAAACCATTTCACTATGTGCACACAAACGATTAATATTAAATAGATTTTTGTTATTTGATAACAATAGTTTAAACCATTTAATCGTGACCAAAAAAATGAGCACAAACTTGATCAAAAATAAATTTAGCTACAAGCAAAACTATTCTGTCATCATACAATTAACAAGAACTGACTTGACATAAAATAACCACTAGGACTCATATATAATTAAACAAAATGACAAAACAACCATCTAGCCAATTGAACATCTAGCAAAATATAACATTTTACCAAGATCTGTGTGTGTGTGTGTGTGTGTGTGTGTGTGTGTGTGTGTGTGTGTGTGTGTGTGTGTGTGTGTGTCTACGAAACGAGACGGATCACAAAAATACACTTGTGAAGCAAATATGTTTAACTTCTGTCTCGCACTCCAACAATCGGCTTAGAAACCAACTATCTTGTGTTGGCATTAGAGAGTTAATATGCCATTAAACAAAATATAATAACTTAACCAATTTACTTCAATGCACAAAGATTAATACACAAGTTCTGTTAGAATCATGGGCATTCCCTAGAGAAAATTATTCGAACGATTAAGAACGTCTTTGATAATTAAAGGACAATTTAATAAAAACTGAATGATCTCCAGATTTGTACAGTGGCTTGAATCTCAGCCGGTGTTCTGTTGTAAAGAATATAAACTCAAACACGCTTTAAGTAAGCAGACAGTTAAAAGATGTCAAACGCTTTTGAGAGGCAACAAACATAATTCAGTTGTTGACATTACAAGTGTTCGAAAATTTGTTTGTTTTCAAATACTAATGCTTAGTGATTAGGTTGAAATGATGGGTCTTGGTAAGTAATATGGGAAAGAAAAAAATATGAGGTTAAGGGAATAGATATATCTACTGCCTTGCCCATGAAGTTAAGTGTACGTGGTTGTGTATCGTCAACTTGGGCCGACGTAGACCGGGAGGTGACCGTGTCCTCTATAAGCGTACGATTGTACCAATTAGACACACAGGTTAAGTCCTCGTGCATTTATCATGACAAATGCATTTGCTGTATTTTGTGTGCGATACGGACCTGAGGATCAGAGATAGAGTTTCGGCTCCCCATTTTACGGTCGCCGGTTCGATCTCCAGTGATGGGAGAGCCATGGTATATTCTGTTGATGAGGCCTAATAAGGTCGAAACAGCTCTCCAATTGTTCCGTATGTCACACGTAATGCTACTCGGATTTTCTGGTCATGGTTATTCAATTTAATGTGAAAAATAAATGGTAAACTAGATAAACAAAGATGATCGATTCAATAATAATATTTCCTCTTTATTTCATTAAAGACGAAATATTATTATAAAATCTGTTGTCTATGTTCCGGTTAATCCACTTTTCCTCTCATTTTTTCACATATTTCGGATTTACCTAATCAACCTTATATATATATATGCCTCAATACAAACTACAAAAAAAGGGAGGGCAAACTATGGACATACACGTACGCAAACAATACGGAAGCTCAGATAGACTACCTCCTTATAAACAAGAAATGGAAAAATAGTGCAATGAATTGCGAGGCATACTCCTCTTTTGAGGGTGTATCCACCGATCACCGAATAGTCACGGCGAAAATACGGTTAAGCCTACGAAAAAACGCCAAACGAACAGCGACACCCAAACACTATGACTGGGCCCTATTGAACAACAGAGATATAAGAGATAAATACGTATTAGAATTAAGAAACAGATTCGAAATATTACAAGAAAAGACGGAAAAAAGTACACCAAACGACGAATATGAAAATTTCGTCAATGCACACCTCGAGGCAGCAGCGAAATACATTCCAACAAAACTCAAAACTAAATATAGAGTCCCATGGGAAACTTTAGCGGTGAGATAAAAACGTGCACTAGTGAAAACAGCCTCCAAAAACTATCGAAAAAACCCAACAAACACAAATGCGTTAAAACTAAAAACGGCACAATATCAATAACAGGCATATATATAAAGGAACAGACAGAATACATTTAAAATCAGATAGATAAGATGGTGGAAGATAGACAATCTAGGATAACCTGGCAAACAATAAAGGAAGTGAGTAGAAGAAAGAACACAGCCAAAGCAAAACTGAAAGCAGCAAACCAACAAGAAAGAATAAAACTGTGGAAACAGCACTTCGAAAACTTACTAGGAAACCCACCGAAAATAACACATGAACCAATCACCAGAATAATTAGCAAACAATTAGACATTAAACTAGGACCGTTCACACAAAAAGAACTCGACTCGGTTCTCAGAAAAATTAAAAATAGGAAATCTGCAGGGCTGGACGAAATTCCCCCGGAAGTATGGAAGACCAGACAATTCGACGACATACTGCTCCGACACTGCAACGCAGTATACAATCAAAATCCGATAGATAGATTGATGAAGGGATGCATACTCCCCTTCCCTAAAAAGGGGGACCTCGGATTAGCCAAAAACTACCGAGGCATAATACTTACATCCATAGCAGCCAAAATCTACAATGCCCTACTACGAAACCGCATAGAACCCAAAATCGACAACATACTTAGAAAAAACCAAAATGGCTTCTGAAGAAATAGATCCACGACCTCACAAATATTAACCATCCGTAGAATCCTTGAAGGTGAACGGGCAAAAAACCTACAAGCGACATTAATATTTGTTGACTTTACCAAGGCTTTCGATTCCATTCACAGAGGAAAGATGGAACAAATCCTACTAGCGTACGGCATATCTAAAGAAACCGTAGCGGCAATAACGATTCTCTATAGAAACACTAAAGTAAAAGTACGATCACCAGATGGAGACACAGAATACTTCGACATTGTAGCAGGAGTACTACAAGAGGACACGCTGGTTCCGTACCTCTTTATCATTTGTCTACACTACGCCCTTAGAACATCGATTGACAAAATCAGAGAGAATGGCATCGAACTGACGAAGAAAAGAAGCAGAAGATACCCCGCAACGACAATTACCGACGCCGACTACGCCGATGACATAGCGATACTGGCAAATACACCTGACCAAGCCGAAACACTACTGCATAGTTTGGAACGAACAGCAGCAAGCATAGGCCTCTATGTTAATGCACACAAAACGGAATATATGTGCTATAATCAAACGGGGGACATCTACACTCTAGAAGGAACCCCTCTTAAACTAGTAGACAAAATCACTTTCCTAGGAAGCAGCGTCGAATCAACCGAAAAGGACATCAAAACCAGGTAAACGAAAGCATGGACAGCTATCAATAGGCTATCGATTATATGGAAATCAGACCTAACCGATGAAATGAAACGCAGTTTCTTCCAGGCAGTGGTCACATCGATACTGCTATATGGGTGCTCTACATGGACGCTAATAAAACGGCTGGAGAAGAAGCTAGACAGCAATTACACAAGAATGCTACGTGCAATCTTAAACAAGTCCTGGCATAACACCCTACAAGACACCAACTGTACGGCCACCTGCCCCCTATCAAGAAAAGTATTCAAGTTAGACGAACCAGACATGCAGGACACTGCTGGAGAAGCAGGGACGAACTCATAACAGATGTACTCTTATGGACCCCCACACATGGCCGTGCAAAAGCAAGACGACTAGCACGAACATACATTCATCAGTTATGTGAGGATACGGGATGTTGTCCTGAAGACCTACCTAGGGCGATGAACGATAGGGAGGAGTGGCGAGAGAGGGTCAGGGATATCCGTGCTACCAGCGCGATATGATGATGATATATATATAACTTCTATTACTGTTTTCCCCTTTTACACTATTCCTGAATATACAACGATTAATGATCGATTTACTGGTTTTAATTCTATGCCAATACAGATTTCAGACTTGCATATATTGGATGTTTATATATGTATTTCTATGTAGCTTCATACGATTTTTTTTTCACTTGATTATATGATATCTATTACAGCTTTTTTGAAAACAGATTTTGGGTCATAGCGAATTTGAGTGTCATGACAATGAAGAAATACTCAACGCTTTTCAGTAGTCCTTGAATTTAAACTGTATAACTAAATGCAGTTTAGTGTCTTACTCATGACACTCCTCTTTTGGTGGATGGTCTTACCCGTCTGTTGAGAGTGTGTCTGGGTATTCTAAATTATTTGTAAGCTGATATTTATAGCTAAATTAATCCTTACCGGTGCTAGAGCTCATTTGTTTGCACAAAGTTTAATAGTTTCAAGTATAGTAAGCAATGAAATAGTTCTATTTTACCCACATTTTAATGATTTCAAGTTTACTAAGCAATCAAATAGCTCTGTTTTACCCACATTTCAATAGCTTCGAGTATAGTAAATGATTAAATAGTCCTATTTTCTCATAGATTGGACCAAAACAGGTATACCCACTCCATATCAGAGTGGACATTGGAGTAATAGCAATGAAAGGGCATTCCACATTCTGCAAAGCTCTATGACTGGAGCTTCACCATCATATACTTTAATGTCATAATTGAGATAGTCACAGGGGAAGGCTCCTCTGCAGAGATTAAATCGGCGTATTCAATAGTTCTAGCCGACTGTGCTATTCTAAGCATCGCCGAATTATTAGTAATATGCTTTGTGTTTTCAGCAGGATTTGGGTGAACAATTTGTATCAAATATATGTATGTATAATGTCTAAGTCTTCAAAGCTTTTTTTCTTTTTTTTTTCTTTTTAGGGGCTTGCATGTTTCTGATAATTGGAAAATGGAGCACAAATTGGGGTCAAAAAGGACGTGGAATGGAAGAAATATGCTATTGTTAGTAAATTATATTTAATTAATGATGATATGTGTCTGAAATTTTTTTTTCTACCAACATGTGCATTGCCGATTAAATCTGAATTACATATATATCCTAAAAGATAAGATACATATATAATCCTAAATAAATTGGGGTATTTACTTCAATTCAAAAGACATGGGACATGTTAAATTGTATTTGCCTGAGGAACGGCTTCGTGATACTCGGAGACTTGATTTTTTATCCAATTTCTTTATATTTTATACATGGGATTTAGTCTACACGTACAGACACCCACTTACAGATTCATTTATATATATATATATATATATATATATATATATATATATATATATATATATATGTGTGTATACTTAAGACCATCGAACGCTCTCTCCACTCAAAATCAACTTCAATACTTTACAAAAAACAATTTTACTCGGCACTACTGAGGTACCATTTTATGATCCACTGGAATATACACATCCAAATGGATGGAATCTTGATGGTGCATGTTTTGGGACCCATTTTCTGTAGGTTTTGCTTGTCAGACCTTGAAAATAAGGGTTATAATATTATCAATAAACTTAATATTTATTCAAGGTACGCTGACAGCATATTCCTTCTCACTAAAAGCACAGATGAAATTAACATGATTTAAGAGACCATTCAAAATATCTCCATTTTTAATTTCCAACCAAAATCAATATCCCCAATAAAATCCCATTTCTTGGTGTATTAATAGACACAAGCAATATTGAGTGATTTACCATTTCAATACATAAAAAAATTCTAACATAATTAATCCCTTTATCATCAAAAAGGAAATAAATAAGGAAATAAATAAGCCGCGACAGCAAATCCTTGAAGACCAACATATAAAAACAAATAAACATGAAATCAATCGAATTAATTTAAAAAATCGCAAAAATGCTTTGAAATGCATTTGATCTTTTTTCAAACGTATCTATATTTCTTCATAACATTCTACTTCTGTTGATAGCGTTCTGTTTTTTTTTTTTTGTTTTGTCTTTTTTTAATCTTTTGATGTCATCATCATCTCAGGTTCATCTAACCCTGCATTTACGTAATTTTAAATTTTTATTATAAATCCTAAAACTCTTGAAAAACTTTAGAAAAATATACTAAACGCATAAAAATAACCCCTGATGATTGCTGAAAGGGCACTTGACAATTTTGGTAAATTCGTCCACCAATTCCGACCTGAAACCAAAACACTTAAACAGAAACTTAAAAGGATCTTCATAAAATTTATAGATATAGATGTCTTTATTATTTAATCAAACATGCTTAAAAGAAAGACGTCCGTCCAACAACACACACACCTATATATAAATGTGTGTGTTTGTGCGTGTGAGTATGTGTGTATGGGTGAATGTTTGTGTGTGTGTGTGTGTGTGTGTGTGTGTGTGTGTGTGTGTGTGTGTGTGTGTGTGTGTGTGTGTGTGTGTGTATGTGTGCGTGTATAGAAAACGTAAAAGAGCCAGAAATTACGCACCCAGGTTTTACCTAACGAATCATCAGGATAATTCTGACTCTACGTGTTACATAGTGCAGCAGAATCAATACTACTATTACATGAAATTTGCATCCGAATTAGTACCATTCCGATGTAAAATAAATGAAGACAAAAAGTTCTCCTTGTAGCAATTATAGTTTCTGCAATCTTAGAAATATTTCAATACCAAAAGAACGACAAGCACTAACTTGGATTATAATAGAACATATCTAAAAGAGATGAAAATCCATTACTAAGAGAGAGCTACGAGTGTTAGCGGCCCCTCCGAACGGGCAGGATGTGACACAAGGTCATTTTTTTATGTGGAGTTTAGCAAGTTTGACTGCAGGGTTTTCTTTCTCCTAGATTTGTTTTTAACCCAGGCAAAAGAAACCTGTCAGCCTTTCTATTTAACGATAACTGGCATGATAATTATTGGATAGAATTATTGATACATGAAATGTAATCAACCACGTATAGGATTTGAACTTGTGTCGCCATATCCATTTTCAATGACGATAATTTTGACTCCACGGTCACATCAAGAATCACCACTTCTTTAAGCTCGCTTGTAATGCACAGATCACATTTTAAAATGTGTGAGGCATTACTGCATTCTATCCCACCCCTCCCTCTCTCTCTATCTCTCTCTCTCTCTCTCTCTCTCTCTATATATATATATATATATATATATATATATATATATATATATATATATATATATATATATGTTTAGTGAGGAAGAACAGACAAGTAATAAAGTATTGTTTAAAGTTCGTCTTGTTTATGATCTAAGAAACGTAAATCTTGATCGAATGAATTGTCTGATCGATTAATGGTTCAAGCGTTTTGTCTGGTTGACGTAGTGCAACCGTCAAAATTCAAAAACGGTGTTAGTCGGTGAGACGTTAAACGTTGTTATACAAGAGTGAAACGGTTTTATACAAGAGTGAAAATCTAATTGGTAAGCACATTTACAATTCCCTGTCAATGTCAAAAGTAATCTTTATTTTAGGCCACGATAATATACTATATGTATTGGATAACATCGCAGTGTTTTGGACAAAAATTTGGCGTATTAACAATTTAAGTGATATGTGCTAGTTGAAATGATTTCTAATTACACTGTGATTGAAGAGTAGGCAGGCAAAGCGTCAAGATATCATAGCAATGATTTGTATGATACAGAAATCCTTTTGATATTTACAATTGAAAAGACATTCTCTTAAAAGGAGAGAGACGAAGAGGCGGATTGTTAATTAATATATTAAAGTTGTTTTTATTTATTTGTTATTGTAAATAATAAATATTATTTAATCTTCTGGGTTCAATCAAGCAGTGCAATGATGGGTTATATGTATTGATATATATTCATCATGGTTGTAGGGGGGGGGGCTCGTTGTGTATTAGGTAAATCGCTGGGCTGTAGAATCGTGGTAAGCAAGTTCGAACTCCAGTCGCCCTAATAGTTCACTTTCGGACTAATACCCTTGGGAAAGGTTAGAACACCGTTATCCCCCTTGTTATAGATTAAATAATACCACGGCTGTGTTTTTAGAAGGAGGGATTTGGCATTAAATAACCCATGATTGTTTTTATGTCATTAAGCAAAGAACGTGGTTGTAGTTAGCAAGCATCAAATATATGAGCTTTTTTATCTATTGCTATCCAAACATTTTCATGTGTTTTCTAAGTGTTTTATTTATTTTGTTTACCAAAATTTATATATATATATACATATATATATATATATATATATGAGGCTCATATAATAAATAAGATTAATTGTATATATGCACTTGGCAAAAGGAACGACTCCACTGTTGCACCTTTTTAAAAGGAAATCAAAGATGGGTCCGTTCATGTTCCAGACATCAGTAAGTATGATCTATTTTACTGGTCGTTGACCCAGAACGTTCTATTTACCAGAGAGTAAATTTGCTTTCAGTTAATGGCATGTCTTTTCAAGTAAAACTAATGATGGCTAACTCATATTTAGCCCATTTGCAAATAAGCTCTGGATTAAAAGAAACTTCTTCATACGCATCCCATTTATAATTCTCACATGGTTTGCTCTATTCAGTCACCGTTAATTTGATGACAGATCTCTGATAAAGCCTTGAACTCTCTGTTAGAGTCACCGTCTTTCTAGATAATCCTTAAAGAAATATCCTTGCAAAATTGTAATTTTTCAAAAAAAGAAAACAAAAACAAGTCTAACCTCAGCAGAGTTTAAATTTACTGAATATAGTCTAGATTTTTGTTCAAAAAAGCCATTGCATATTTTTGAATGACCCTTGAAGTAACGTTCAAAAATGTTTTTCATGCATCAGAAAAGTGCTGAATACCAGAGAGAAGAGCAGAATAAAACCGAAAATAAATAAAAGTTTATTCACTCTTCAGCAGTAGTCTCATTACTGACAGTACAATGTATTTTTGAAATAGAATCCTTTGAGGAAGGCTTGCGAATCGAAAAGACGAAGAAGGGAACAAAATTCTCTCTGTCCCTAGCAAAAATAAAATAAAAAAAACAAAAAGATAAAAATTTCGGAAGTAACTATATTTGTCATCGTGATTTCTATAAGTAAGTTCCATCTGACGATTTTAAACAATTATCTATCTATCTATCTATCTATCTATATATATATATATATATATATATATGATTCAACGTTTTACTTCTTTAATTTTATATGAATGTTACTTATTTTTCATCAACATATTTTCGATTCTATGCTGTCTACTTAATCACTCATATAATACGTCGTCTCGTATTGGCACTCACCGATACTACTCCCCGTCGCTGCTTATATATTTTCTACTACCGGAAGCGATTAATCAATAGACGCGTTTTGGAGATATTCCGCCATTATTGCTGTCTCGCTTTCATCTCAAAAGCTGACGTTGGTTGGTATTCAAAAATAAAACCACCTCACCTCGCACGTATTTATTGTCCGAAGAAAAATCTATTTCAGATAATTTCATATATATATATATATATATATATATATATATATATATATATATATATAACATTCATCACGAATAGCCTTAAATCAAATAAAAGTGATGATCTTTAACTTTCCGTGTAATGTCTACTGATGTGTAGTTTTTCTCTCTTTATATGTTCGTACTTAACTCTGTATATGCATATCTTAATCTTTCTGTGTGTTTTCCTTGTGTCAGTATATGCGTATACTTGACTAAACACAGCATAGAAAACTACTCTTAATGTCCAATGGAATATTGGCGTATGTGATTAGATAAATATTTTTTGCTATAAAATACACTAATACACCTCTTTAAGAAATAATGTCTATTCTGTATCTGAATAGAAGGTTTAGAATGGGCATTTGAGGTCAATCGGGAAAGTGTCCAGCAATTCAAAAATAAGTCTGATTTTGCCATCTCTTTAATCGATAATTTTTTTACATGGTCAGATATCTCTATCTTAAAGGCAATTTGTTTGATGAGGAAAGTTACACAAGACACTGTGAGGTAAAATTAACCTCTTGCTTGGGGAGTAACATGTTACATTAGTTGTATGCCTTGACGAAAGCTCTACAAGATATAGCTATATGGACAATACCATCAGTGAGACAAAATGATAATCAATGGAATCCTATCACTGTCTTTTCATGACCATGAGTAGTCCTCAGTGATTGTTTGTTAGAACGCTTGTCCGTACACTTCGTATTCAAAACAAAAGATATTTTCCTCAAAGATCCCTTTCGCCCATTCATATATACATTAATCTGAAGATAAGCTTATCGTAATATTAATCGTCTGAAGTGAGGCTGGTGGAACATATCAGCCAAGTAATGTTAAAAAAATGGGGCAAAATTGATCTTTTCGCCTTAATTCAAGGACATATATATATATATATATATATATATATATATATATATATATATATATATATATATATACCATTTAACTTCATAAACATGTACTGTTGCATTGTGTGGCGTTTAACTTTCGAATTAGTTTCTATAAGATAACGTCACTATCTAAAGACGCTATTCATAGAAAATAATTTGAAAAGTAAACGGCACACAATACAACTGTAAAGACGCGCTTCTTACAAAGTAGTAATGTACATAAAAAGTTACATCACTTTTGTAATACATCCTCCCCTGATGATGGGCCAAAGTCGGCCAGAAAGTACTTGGGAAATAACTAATTATGGAAGATTTATCAACCAATTACCGCTGATTACCATAAGATCAATACGGCAATTTGAAAGGATTAATAAAAAATATATAGTCAAAAAATGTCTATTATCTTCAATGAAATATGCATTAATGAAGAAATGCTGCCAATATATATATATATATATATATATATATATATATATATATATATATATATATATATATATGTATATGTATATATATATATATATATATATATATGTATATATATATGTATATATATATATATATATATATATATATATATATATATATATATATATATATATATGAGTATTACAATTTTTAAGTAAACAATCCTATCATTCTGATGGTGTAAAAAAACAGATGGTAAAATTTGCTAATAAGAAATATTATGCAAACACATATCCGAGGAAAAAATTCTTAAAGTAATCAAAAGACTAAAAGCATACATACTATTTGAGAATGATCAACCGATAACTTATTCCTATCAAAAGAAAAAAAAAATCACCCAAAGAATTCCTTAAGCTTTATATATATATATATATATATATATATATATATATATATATATATATATATTGCAGCGCTGTTGGAAAATAAGAATATTTCTATGATGTTATTTATCTTTTAATTATTTTCTAATTGGATTGAAATTAGTTCATTGGCTAAAAACACTTTTTTATTAATAAAATTCTAAATATTTTGAATACATTTTCTATTAGTGATATGCCATTAAAAAAAATGAAGAAAATGAGCTGTTAACGCAGAATATTCACTTGTTAAATCGAGAGTATATTTTTTGTATTGAAGCGTTTTGAAATGATTATTTTAAATTATTGTGCTATCGGGAACTATGCCATGTAAAACTTCGAAAATACATTTGGCGTGGGAGAAAAATATTTCAAATGAACCGTAAGGGTTTTAGCTAGTTATTTAACATTGACATTAGTTTAGTAAGATGTTTTCTATGATAACCTCTATGTGATAGATTTAAACCTTTTTGAAAGATATTATACAGAATTGTATCCATATTTCCATTAATAAGCATGGGGGTTCTCGCATTCATAATTAAAACGTATTCATCATAAATAACTCCTTCCCTTGAATATATATATATATATATATATATATATATATATATATATATGAGTGTGTGTGTGTGTGTGTGTGTGTGTGTGTGTGTGTGTGTGTGTGTGTGTGTGTGTGTGTGTGTGTTGTAAGTTCAATTACTTCTAAGCCAAATATGAAAAATGATATTATTTCAAGTAAGAAATTATAGAATAAAAGTTTATAAGATGATATCTATTAACAAAATCTTCTGCGTGGAAGCACCATAGCTATATATAATAAAAAGAATCAATCCAAAGAAAAACTAACGCACTTATGACTACCTATGTAAAACAATTTTTTGGAAATAGAGAGGAAATCTGTAATAAAAAATACGTTAAAAAATCGGCAAACATTCTGTAATCCCCAACATATACTATACTTAGTCTAGAGAATATATATATATATATATATATATATATATATATATATATATATATATATATATATATGTATGAATTGCCATTGGCTCTTGAAAATTTAGTACATTATTGATTTTCACCGTATGAGATGACTGACCAATTTTATGATTTCAAGTTCAAATGAATAGGTACAGCAGCAATTGGAATACACCCAATTAAAGCCTAATTGTCACAGCTGGTGAATTTCAAAAATGCAGTCTGGACGTTAGGACACTTTAAAAGAGCGATATGAAATTAAATTATGTTTTAAATTTAGAAAAAAAGCCCCAGAAATGTATGGAATTCTTCCGACGGCTTTTGGAGAATCGTGCATGAATCGAGCATCAGTTTTTCAGTGACATCAGAGATTCAAGAAAGGCAGGGAATCTGTGAGGGATGACGAGATGTGTGGTAGGAGTAAGGAAGTCAATACAGCACAGTTGACGGGCCAAAGGTTTTGGGTTAGGGTTACTATGTTGAGGTTTTAAGGGAGTCAGGAAGAGATTCCATCGGAAGAGGCCAGCACTCTTCAAATCGGATCAGTGGCATTTCCACCAGGACAATACACCAGTGCATAACTCCATCTTTGTCACAGACTATTTGACCAAGATGAGCATCCAGACAGTTCCTCAGCCTCCCATAGTCCAGAACTTACTCCCTGTGACTTTTGTTTAATCCCTAAGCTCAAAGGCTGTCGTTATGAGACAATTGAGGAGATGAAAGAGGCTGTGACGAAGGTCATTGACACGCTGACACAAGAGGATTTCCATGGGGCCTTCCAGAAATTGTTGGAACGGTACAACGAGTGCATTGCAGCCGGAGGGTATTACTTCGAAGTGGACTAAAGATTCATTTTTGTACTATCAATAAAAGTGCCCAAACGACAAAAGTCCAGAAACTTATTTAGTGATCCTCCTATATATATATATATATATATCATGTTGTGCCGCTAGCATGGATATCCCTGACCCTCTCTCGCAACTTCTCCCTATCATTATTCGCCTCTGGCAGGTCTTCAGGGCTACATCCCGTATCCTCACATAGCTGCTGGATGTATATTCAACCTGGTCGTCCTGCTTGTGCTTGGCCATATGCGGGGGTCCATAGGAGTACGTCACTTATGAGCTCGTCCTTGCTTCTCCAGCAGTGACCTGCGTGTCTGATTCGTCTAACTTGTATAGTTTGCGTGATGGGAGGCACGTGGCCGTAGAGTTTGTGCCTTGTGGGGTGTTGCCACCAGGACTTGTTCAGGATTGCTCGCAACATTCTTCTGCAATTGCAGTTTGGCTTCTTCTTCTTCAGCCGTTTAGTTAGCGTCCAAGTAGTGCATCCATATGGCAGTATCGATAGGACCGATGCCTGGAAGAAACTGCGTTTTATTTTATTGGTCAGGTTTGAATTCCATATGATCAAGAGCCTATTGATAGCTGTCCATGCCTTCGTTAGCCGTATGTCGATGTCTTTTTCGGTTGATGGGACGCTGCCTCCTAGGTAGGTGAATTTGTCGACTAGATTCAGAGAGGTTCCGTGCTATAACCAAACAGGCGACATATATATATATATATATATATATATATATATATATATATATATATATACATTAAATCAATAGATATGCAAATGATTTCAAATCTAGTATTCAGAATTTTTATTATTTCATATACTTGTGCACTAAATCTGTTTCAAAATTTTTCGATCTCTCCAGGTGGTTATTTTAATAGTAATTTCTGGTAAACATTGTTTTGATCGGTTGCTTTGATTTATTTTAGATCTATATTTTGTGTCTGTTAATGTCCCATTGGACTTAATTGTCTATGAAAACCTGTAAGCTATGTGAAAGTTTTATGTACATTAGAATGTACTGAGTGTGTATGGACATACGTACATATGTATATACCCTCATGTGTGCATATACCCGCACACACATATATTTTGAAGATTATCGAGTGGATGTTAGCCCATTATTTTTTCCCCATCCTTTTAACTTTACATATTTAAAATGTTTTTTGTTTGCTTAAATATACATGTATCTTTACTGAATCTGTCTTTGCGTGTGTGTACGCACTTGTATTCTTTCTTCACCTTGTATTCTTTCTTCACACACACACACAAACACACATATATATATGTGTGTTTTCTACAGAATTATGGGGAATGAATGTGTGTGAGAAAGCATTTTCTCAATACATAGACGTGCTTTTAAGATAATCATTGCTTGTATATGTGTGTATGTGTGGTTAGGCTCAGTGTAATGTTGGTTAAAATTTCTCTATTATTAGGTATGTTTTTCTTGATTGGAGTGATTACTCGTGAACGGTTTGGTATATTAGTATTATTTAAATCCCACATGCTGTATTCATAAAGAAAATTTGCCACAAGAACTCTTCCTTTCCATGTAAAGGAAATTTTGATTTTTTATAAAGCGAATCTATTGTTCAATGTTTAGCGTAACATATATATATATATATATATATATATATATATATATATATATATATAATATATATATATATATATATATATATATATATATATATATATATATATATATATATAATATATATATATATATATATGTGTGTATAGATAACAATTCAATGCAATTAGAACAAATAAAACCTGGTTAAATTGTATTATAAAAATTATTCCGCTGAAGAATATCATTACATTCTTCGTCTCATCAGATGACTCCACCGGTTTAATTTGAGGTCGAAGTATAGCAGCTTTATATGAACATCCTCATATATTTTATGCGCGAAAAACCCCCTCCCATTGTCTTCGGACGCTGACTGGATATATATATATATATATATATATATATAACTTTGCTAGGAACAAAATACAACTTAACATTTTAGAGGCGATCTATATCGGTATAGATCACCCCTCACTATGTAGACAGAGAAGCAGTCACATTTTAAATATATTCGGGGACGCATTTGACACTGGGGTGACCTAATTTTTCTTTTTCACCCAGTCCTTTTTCAATTAATTTATAAATTATCTGTTTTTGATACTTTCCAGCGTTCTAGCATGAATAGTGCTGGACGAAAGGGCCCTCGCAGTTTTATTCTTTAAAACGGTTTCCCCCCTCTCTCCCGATGATTTCGTTAATTCTCAGTTTATATACATTATCTTGTACCGTTAGTGATATATATATATATATATATATATATATATATATATATATATATATATATATATATATATATATATATTATTGAAGTTAGTATATTTGATTATCTGAGATATATCTTTTTATTGCAGCTTTAATTTTTATTTATCATCAATATTTTTTAGGTTATTCTTAGGTATAGGTTTTTTCCTTCTATGATTAAATTATATACTCCACATATTTTATTTTTGTGTTTTGGGACTCCATTCATCCTATGCTCTCCAAGTTTAGATGAGGTTACAGAGTGTTTTAAGATTTTGCTTATCGTTTGCTCTTTTTTTTCCTGCAATGTCTGATATGTTTTTGATTCTATCATAGATTTGGAGTTGATCAAGATTCATTTATATCTTTGTGAATATTTCTGCGTTGTTTTTTTTTCAATAATCTGAGATATATGCTAAGGGTTGTTTCTCACTATGTATTTTTGGGGTTTGTACTTTTTTTAAGATTATTTTTCAACAAATTTCAATCCCTTATTTATTAGCAATACGGTTTATCCCTCTGGTAGAACATTAGTCGCGCTTTTTCTCGGCCGGGTTGGAAGTTTTTGTTAGTAGCTATAGTGCTGATCCTACGCTTAAGTGTTTAATGGGTAAATTTAATGAAGCTTTTGGGGTGATTACTTTTGTGGTGGATGTTGCGTAAGGTGTTTGCCAGTTTGTGATAAAATATGTTGTTATGTTTTGACCTTTTGACCCGGCCAAAAATGCCATTCAAGTTAATGCACCGGAAGGAAGTGACTCATTCTAATGGCCGTCATGAAAGGAAATCGCGTTGGCGGAAATTGGCTGATGAAATGGGACAAGCTAAAAGAAATTCCCATGGTACACTACAGATTGATGCACCGGAAGAGAGTGACCTCTGAACTGCATGACAGTTATTTCCACTTGATGACGATTAAACATTCGATTTCAAAGATCGAGTGGGCGTCCAACAATGATATAATGCAGTTGACTTCGACGAGCCAGAGCAGTTGCCAGTAGAATTCCAGACAGCTAGAGACCAGATGTAGTAGGGAAAGCCACACCCGACCGAGGGGGCCCTCGGAAACCCCGATGGAGTTTGGGGTCCAGAGAAGATGCTGATAAGATGCACTAAAGAAAGCCAGCATCCAGCAGTGGGCCCTGGGCCTCCGGTTGAGCACTAAAGAACGAGAAAGACACAACGTGACGGTCATAACAGTGGGGTCAAGATATTACAGTTTATATTCGATCTCCAGCTCCCTCTCACATGCAACCCTTGAACAACCCTTTCGAACCTTACAAATAAAATGAGAGGTAAAATATTTTGTTAAAGAAGTCTTCCTGCGTCTTCCTTCCTGCGTCGTTTATCCTGCGTCTGTCTTTGTTACTGCGTCGTAATTATGGTGTCGTTATGATGCTGCATGAACATGTATATGAGAATTTAACAATGTGATGAATTAGCCATTTTTGTTTTTAATGTGGATGCGTTAAAATGGAACTTCTTTAAAATTATATCCTGTAGTGAATTTTATTTTATTCTTGAAGGAAGTTATGTCATTTGTTATAGTTGAACCATTCGGAATTCAAGATATGAATCAGTCATCTATGTATCATTTATGATTTAATAAATTCTGATTTCATATTGTAACTGTATTTTTCGCATTGAATTCAGATAGATTTTACTTCTAGTATGTTACAGTTAGAATGACATATGTTGGTACTACTTTACTTTCCATTGCTCTTCCAAACGACATTCATATTTTTGTCGTCGAATTAGATGTGTTGTTATTATTTTAGATTAATTCTCTTCCATCCGAGATAAAACTTATGTTAAATCTGGGGTTTAATATTTCTTGGAATGGGCCGTTTTTCCATTATATGGGGATTTTATTATATAATTTGGTGACGTCATATGTTATATCGAGTGTATTGGTATCAGTTTTAGTTTTGTAGGGAATCTAAAAAGTTGATCTCATTTTTGTATAGATCTTATCTTACAAAGGAATGCTTGTAATATAATGTGTATTAGTTTACTGAATCTGCTGGTGGTACACCATCCTGCTACCATAGATCTATATTTGAGGACACTGAGGTTTTGGGTTTCTATGGCTTCATATATTTTTTCTGTTTCTACATTGATTTGTAATCATAAACATAGAGACTATTGGTAATCCGTAAAAAACTGCTTCTTGTTGGTATATAAATAATTAGGAATGCCTTTTCTTATTTTAGTTAATGTTCCATGGAGTATAGTGCAGAATATTATAACTCATTATATGATATTAATGTTTGTGTATTAATTATTTGTTGCTCATAATATTTCCTGAATTTTTCTTCAGTGATATATCTTATTAAAAATGATTAATATGATTCTCTTGTCCGCTTCTTTTATAAGGATGTCAATTTATTCCTGTAAATTTTTAAGACTACTTTTTATTTGGGTAAAGGTTTGATATATTTATGTGTTTTATTTTGCAAGTTAATGTTTCAGAGTTTTTCGAAGAATGTATTTAATTCACTTTAATTACCTTTGTTCGGGAAGAATATGGATTTATTTTTACATGTAAGTCATCGGTAATTAGTTTATCAAGGACATTTTTGGTAAGTCAGACAAAATTCTAAACCCGGTTTTAAAACCTCAGTCGAATTTTTGTCTTATTTTTGTGTTCATCGGCTGATTATCATAGGGTTTTGTAGTTGGATTTGTTCAGTGTATTACATAATCCAGTTAGGGTCGTCTCCGTGGTTCCTTTCTGCGCGTCTTCTTCCTACGCGATTGCGTGAACTATAAGTGATGTTATCCCCACCTTTGCTGAGTCTATGGGTACATGCTTTGGCTGGTTCCATTACGTTGGAATGACGGTATGGATACGGATTAATTTAATCTTTACTAAAAAATGTTTACTTACAGAGACCGGATGATTTGGGTCAGTGTGGTCAATTTTTATGTGTGATAAAAAACATGGGGATTACTGTTTTTCTTTGAACGTGGTTGTTTAGGTAAGTTGGAGTTTGTTTTCATAATTCTTTTAATGTGTGGATATTTGTGTATGAGAGTATGTATTTTGGTGGTTAAAAATCTTACTAAAAAAGCAGCTTGAATTTACCATTCAGATCACCACCTTGAGAAGTTCGAAATACGTGTGGTGTACAAGTATAGTGGAATAATAGAAAACTTAAATATCAAAAGTGAAACTATTATCGGACATATTCATTTAATGAAAAATTACTTTTCTTCAGTTAGACGGACCACAATCTTTATATACATACATATATATATATATATATATATATATATATATGTGTGTGTGTGTGTGTGTGTGTGTGTGTGTGTGTATTTGTGTGTGTGTTTATTTATTTCATTGCGGTTGTGTCTGAGTGTATGTATTTGTGTGAGTATGTGTACGTGTGCATGCAGTAGGCACGCCCGTTTGTACACATATCCAGTTATTCAAAAGATTATTATTGTGCTTACAGATTTATTCATAGAATAAAATATTTTATCTCTGTGATATCATTATATATATATATATATATATATATATATATATATATATATATGCCAAAATCTGAAAAAAACATTAAAAACCCGTGATGAAATGAATTAAAGATGATTTATAAACGATATTATATTTTGCAAGTGCCATCCGCACCACTCATATGAATAGAAAGGGAATTCGGTTTTGCAAAAAATATTATAGTACGTCTGCTGATTCCTCACTTCTTGTGAATATATCACTTATTCGGTAAAGTGTCTGTATAGAATTTCCTCTCTTAATTCCTTCTTATTGACAGTTTTAACACGATTCTTTTTAGATTTTAACATATAGCTCTGTCTCTATTCCTTAGTTGTGAGAGTGCATTACTTAAAAAATGCCACGTAATATACACACGCGTATGATCGCACGCACGCACACACACACACACACACACACACATATATATATATATATATATATATATATATATATATATATATAAGAAGATTCTAGAAAATAAAGATCAATGTTCTTTTACATTTACCTTTTATTATATATTTTTATGACTATCTTAATTAAGTGAGAGTTTGTGGTCATATCAGCGAATTAATTCTATTTTATATATTTTTTATTTAATTATTGTTTTCAACTCTCTAAATGGTAATTTTCCTGACTCAGAGATGAAGATTTAATACCTGTACGTGAGAAAGGGTATTTGTGTAGTCACGTGAAAATTATCTATTTTTCTCATAATTATTGGTTGTAGTACTCACGAAGCTTGTAAAATGTCAGACATTTCAAATTGCCTATTGATTGGTGTTCGTCTTCTAGGATGTTTTCATGTAATGTGTGATGTTCTGTTTTTATCACGATATGTCAACCTATAAAAAGGAAAAAAAATCAGAACTAATAAAAAAGGTGTCCGATTCTAATAAAATAACTACTGAAAAGGAAATATATGAAAGCGTTTATATTGTGTTTTACAGACGTGCCTGTTCTACATGGCTTTCGATTTCGTTCAGAGGCCAAAGATTTGACTCCAGGAAATATTTTCTCTCACTATTGACCAAGCTCATCTTTTATTATCCAAATATATGATACCATTTGCATTGCACGGTATATCGTTAAAGCAAATTTATATTTTAAAGTATTATTTAAATGGTTTGTTTCAAACAAACTGCAATTTCCCGGCTTAACATAGATATTTATTTAAATTAAACAAACTACATGAGGAAATTCAAAACGTAAAAGAATAATGAGAAATTCCACTTATTTATTTCTTTTTGCCATAGCTGAACACCCGCTTTACAGCTGATGTTTTAATTTATTTGAAATGTCCACACGAAATCAAGAAAAGATTAGAACACCCGGAGAAATCAAAACATACGAATACTTGGGAATCTTGGTGGCTGGCATCTTCAAACAAGTGCAAATGAAAGACGAAATTCAAAAAGAATATCTCAGGGGAACTAGAAAACTGCTTGAGACAAAACTCTCTAGCAGAAACCTTATTAAAGGAATAAATACTTGGGCTGTGCCCCTCGTTAGATAATCGGGACCCTTTCTGAAGTAGAGCAGAGATAAATTTAAACAAATGGACCAAAGAACTAGAAAACTAATGACCCTTCACAAGGCATTTCATCCCAGAGACGACGTTGACAGACTATTAGTATCAAGAACAGAGAGAAGAAGAGGACTTGCCAGCATCAAAGTCACCGCTGACGCATCGATACAACGACTCGAAGGCTACATAGGAAAATACGAAGGAGGAATGGTTGCAGCCATCAGAAACAATACTGACAAAACGATAGATAATTGAATGACAATAACTAGGAAACAAAAATGGGAAGAAAAACAACTCTAAGGGCGTTTTAAACGACTAATAAACAGCATCTCACACGACAAAACCTGAACCTGACTAAGAAAAGGAAACTTTAAGAGAGAAACAGAATCTCTCCTAATGACAGCGCAAAACAGCCAATTCACAGTCAGTTTTACACATTTAAACAAAATTTACCTGATAAACTTATATTAGGTTTCATTTTTATATAATTAATTAAATTTTATATATTAAAGCAAAATTCCTAATGACAATCCTTCTATATCATATTTTCTTTTTAATTTTGAAAAAATAATCTATACAAAAGTTACATCCCGAACAGAATTAATTGAATGTTTATTTATACGTCTCCACAAACTCCAAGTGGCACATCAGTCTGCCGTTTCAATCAATAGAAGAGTTGTCCGTAGCCCTAAGCGCCATTGATGTATCTGATGAAATGGAGATGAGAAAAACACATTCGGTGAATTATGGTAACAGATTATTTCAAAAAGCAAATATACAATCTGATTTTTCTGATATACGTGGCAATAAATATAGATTACTCGGTAAAAAATGAAAATGTCCATTGTTCTCAATATGAAACATGTACATATAACAGCTTTTGCCTCCTAACATTGACATTAGGGTGATAGATAAAATCCAATACCATAAGTTACGTAATATTCGAATGATATGTTTTGTTTATCACTCTAAATGATATCTGTGTAGGTACAATTGAATGAAACATAACTGACTAAACCACCCTGTTTGATGAATTATTTCAGGCCTAAGATGAGTGTCTACATTCTTTAATCACGACTATGTATATGTATTCGGCAAGTGGGAGTTGATTATATTAAGATTGGTATTTCAGAGGACTGTTCATCTTTAAGAGACAAAATATAAGTTTGGAGTTTTTTTAGTTTGTAAACTTTAGTCGATTCTCAGGTTCTTGCTTTGATATAAATATATTTATTTACCTGCCAATAGCCGACCGTGGCTATTTTATCAACTTTGTTTCGAGTGCTGACAGTTGCAAAATAGAAAAACGTAAAAGAAAAGGTACCTAAAAATGATCGATTTAAGAGAAGAAAACTCTTAAAAACTATTTTGCCTGATTCTGGTTCAGTTCGGAATGTTCCCATTTTCTATTTTAAATTTTAACAAAAAAAATATTTTGTTGTAAGTGGATGATGAGTGTCTGACCATAATATATTCTAAATTTAAACTTTTTGTCTGAGTAGTGTATTTGAAAGCTGAAATAAATCATGATAGAAATGTAAGTCGAAAAGGAAAATGTAAAATAAAGATAATTTGAAAATGATAACCCGACAAAAATTGCGTGTTACACAGTGGGAAACTGAGCTAAGACTATACTCTTCGCATGAGAATATAAAAACAAACATCACTTCCGCTGAAAGAAATGTATTTCCCTAAGTGTTAGATAGAGTAAAATTATGATTGAAGGACTTAGTCATAGAATTGTCATCATATCTCAAATAATAGTAAACACGCAAGTGAAAAATATTCCTACCTCTAATTTTGAGGATCCAAAAGAAATTATTTCATGTGAATTGTTTTGAAAAAAGACAAACGGCTTCTATGTAAAGCTGCAGTAGATTTAGATGATGCATTAGAAAATAAAATAAGCTTTTTGTGCAAGAATTCGAGCTGTAACAATGCTGTATAAGGAAGCCTACTCTTGCTTTACAAGTTAGACTCAGCAAACGAACATGCAATTCCAGTTGATTGTTGTTTCATTTTTAGCCTATTTCCCATGTTTGCCAACACGAGAATATCAATTGTCTCTTTCCTTCTCCTTCTTGACTTCTTACCTCTTTAAAAATTGCACGCATTGGCAGTCACGCAAGCACGAATATCGAAATGTTCTCGAATAATCCATGAAATCAAAAGGATAACGTTTCCTTTTTATGTATGATTTATCCGAAATTTGCGATTTTTTCCTCAAATGATTGACGTAAAGTAGTATGAGTTTATATGAATGAAAGATTATATATCTATATACATATATATATATATGTGTGTGTGTGTGTGTGTGTATATATATATATATATATTGTAAACCTATACCTCAGTCTAATAATTACTTTAAAAAATAGAAAATATTTCAATCCTAACGACAAACTAAAATATAGCGAAATTGTTAGCTTAGTTTCCAACAGCATGAGAAAATTTAGTTCAAGGAAGTAATGATCTTGAATTACACAAGTTTTTATCAAAGGCATCATGAATTTATTTCATTCATACTGAGGAAAAAACTTAAACAGTTGGTCTGTTGGTTGTTTTGTGGGGTTTTATGGCATATCAACGCTTGAAGGTTATGTGTTGGTAAATCCGTGTTTATACAAACAATCAATTCTATTTCAAACAATACAGATTTCCTTCAAAAACAGTTCTATTTTAACCAATTCAGTTTAAATGTAAGTACACCGTTTAATTGTAAATTCAATCAAATTGTTCGAATTCAAACAATTCATTTTAGTGTAAGTATGTATCATTTTGGACTTAATATACAGTTTAGATATAAAAACAGTTCTATTTCAAGTAACGCAGTTTAGTATAAGTACGCATTTAAGTTCTATTAAATCCATAGATAGAACCCTATCTGGTGCTACCACTCCTATCCAGAGAGGAGCTAGGAACGATGGCAATGAATGGGTGCTCCGAATTCCCCAAAGCTCCAGCATTACTGGGATCTTACCCTTCAGATTGATTATTTTCATTGCTAGCACACTGGTTGAGGGGGTCTTAACCCTCTGCAGACTGGGCAAATAACTTATATAATAATAATAATAATAATAATAATAATAATAATAATAATAATAATGTCTAACATAGTTTTCGTCGAAACGCATCACTGACAATTTGTCCATACTTTACAATCAGCGGTATCGAGACGTTTTATATGTAGCCAAAACATGAAATATCTTAGAAACATGTATGGAGAAACCTGCACGTGCAATTTTCTCCATATATAACTGAACAAGTTTTATGATTCTCATCTTTTTTTCCAAAGGTAAGAATTAACCTCAAAGAAAACATAAAGACTAGAAAACTATAAAGGAAATACAAGGGTTCTTCAAACATTGAAATGATAATTTTAGAAGTGATTTTATCAAAATATGAGAATAAATGTGGTGAATGAAAAGCGGTGTATTTTAAAGAAAGTTAACATCTAATTCATGGCTAATTTTTTTTTTTTTTTATCTTGATAGAAAAAAAACTCAAATAGATTCGGTCTCGATAATTTTGAAAACCATTTTCTATATTAAACATTTTGATGCTGGTAAAGAAATTGAAAAAAAGTAAGTGAAAATTCAAATTGTATAATTCCTTCTCTTCAGAGTAATTACGTACATTTCTATTCATTGTCTTTGCTTTAACAATTATGGACAGATAGCGTGTTTACGTCTAGTGTATACAATACTACATAGATAGGAGAAAAATACTCTTTTGCATGCCACAAACTATTTCTGGAGGAACAGGAGAGATTCCACAAGGAACAAGAGGAACAAATGACATACGAGTATGAGTTATAAATCAACAAAACCTCAAAATCTTAAATAAAGCGAGAAAATGTATCCACTATTGATCAACTACAACAGACCCAAAATGTGTCTCTGCAAAGTTAGATTATAGAATGTCTAGATATACACAAAATATACGACGAATTCATTAACTTTATCACAGAGGATATAGACAACTAGGAAGTGCAATTATTAGCGGGGTAGGGAAAAACTTAGCAGAGGTGAAAATCCAAAAAGTAGATTCTAGAGTGATTCACATTCCCTACTAATATTTGCAATAGCCATAAATACATTCATTTGTATACTTAGAAAATTCACAAGGTGATACAAACTTACAAAATCTATGGGGAAAATATCAATCATTTTACGAACATTGATGATATAAAGATATTAGCAAAGTATGGAAAAATTGTAATCCCTGATACAGATTATAAGAGTGTACTGCTACGAAATAGGAATTTAATTTTTCATGGGAAAATAAGCTATAAGGATAATGAAAAAGTTGAAAAGAAAAGCACCAATAGGAAACGGACAAACGAATATGGAAAGCATAAAAATATTTAGATACAAGACAATATACAAGTACTTTGAATACTGGAAAATAACACCATAAAAACGGAGATGAAAAAAAAAAAGATCGCATTATCTCAGGAAAACAACAAAACTTCTCCAAACATAGTTCTGCCGCAGAAATTTTATCATAGGAAAACAACACCAGGACAGTTCCCTTCGTAAGATACTTTGGACCATTATTAACATTGTCAGTAGAAGAACTGAATGAAATGTACTAAAAGACAAAGAAAATTGATTAATCTGCACAATGTCTTAACCCCAAGAAATGTCTAAGATAGATTCTATGTGTCAGGAAAAAAAGAAGGAAGAAGACGCTGTAACATTGAGAATTGCAGAGATGCACCAAGACAAGAACTCGAGGAATACATTCAAAAGAATAAGTGAAGTATTTTGCAGCAGCCCATAACAACAATATAATTTTAACAACGAACGGAAAAGAAAAAAAAACTAGAATACAAACATGCGAAGAAAAAGAACTGTATGCATATTTTAAGTGACAAACGAGCAAGATTGCATACGAGAAATTATGAACGTAGCTTACAAAGGGAAATCTTATGTGCGAAACTGAATTTCTGTGAATTATCATCATTATAAATTGAGCTGCCAGCATGGATTTTTGTGACTCTCTCTCACCTTCGATCCCTATCTTTCTTTCCCTATGCTGTGTCCGCGAAGAGTTGATATAGATAAGTACTTCCAGGTTGACCAATAGCTAGAAAAGCGTATCCTGCAACTAATAATGAAGGAAATACAAGATGAGGCAAGAATTGGTTGGGAAAAGGATCCACTGGAGAATATTCAAAGAAGATAAATTTTCGCCATATCATCAAATAGCATATGCACAATCTAGATTTCAAAGTAAGTGATGATAAGAATAACATTATTTTTTTGCTCTGTTGGCTAGGGCAACAGAAATCATCAAACGCATCTTTGCAGAAGGGTAAGAATCCTACAACGTGTGTCACCAAGAATCCTACAACGTGTGTCACCAAGAATCCTACAACGTGTGTCATCAAGAATCCTACAACGTGTGTCATCAAGCAATCTATTGGTGAGGCTTTAGTAATACTGGTGCTTTGGGGGGTGCCAAGTACTATTTAATTGCCATCCCTCCTAGGTCAACTTTAGTTCGGAGTGTTATCACCTGATAGGGTCCTATCTATAGGTCAAATAGAACTTTCGACATTTCAACTGTGTATTTTTCTTAAACTGAATTGTTTGAAAGAGAACTGTTTTTACATTTTACAGCGAGTAAACAAAAAACTATACTTAACCTAAATTGAATCATTTAAAAAAGAAAAGTTTGATTGTTTAACTGTGTAAATAAAAAACTGTGTACTTATGCTCGATAAAGTTATATGAAATAAAACATTTTTTTTATATTTAACAAAAAAAAAACTGTACTTAAGTGAAACCATTTAACAGTGTAAAAATATGAGTTGACGGTGGTTTGAAATGTTATCAACAAAATGCCTTTAGAAATTTTATAATTAATTTATGGATTAAAATGATTTGGCATTAAATGACCTACAATGGTTGACATCATTTTTTTATTCTGAGATAAAATCTGTTAATCACTAAGAGAAAGTAAGTCTAATGATTTATTAACAAGAAGTAAGTCTAATGATTTATTAACAAGAAGTAAGTCTAATGATTTATTAAACTCCAGAAGAAAAAAACGGCTAAAACTGGTGAAAATAAAGAGAAAGAAGTAAAATAATAATAATAATAATAATAATAATAATAATAATAATAATAATAATAATAATAATAATAATTATAATAACAATGTGACAATTCTACCAATTTTGATTGGTGCTTTTGTCACGGTAGCTAAAGGATAATTAAAGGGCCTGGAGGAGTTTGAAGTTGGTGGCCGAGTGAAGATCATTCGAAGAAGAGTATTTTTGAAGACGGACAAATTACTGAGAAGAGTCCTGGAGACTTGAGGAGACTTGAGGAGACTTGCTGTCACTCAATCTCCCGTGAAAGACCATCAGTTAACTCTGATGTGAAAAACTGTAATGAGGAAATTAAAAAAAGAGTCTGTCCTAGAGAATGAGACGCAGAAACTTTTCTGGGATTTTGAGATACAAATGGATCACCATATCTCAGCCAGACGACTAGATCTTATAATAATCTACAGAAAAAGAGAACTTTCAGAATTGAAGACATAGCCGTCCCGGTAGACCACCGAATGAAATTAGAATAGTGCGAAAAGAGGGATAAGTACCTCGACTTTGCAAGAGAATTAAAAAGAAAAGCAGTGTAACATGAGAATAACGATGATACCAAATGTAATTTGAGTTCTTGGTACACTCACCAAAAGACTAGTACAAGGACTGGAGGTCTTAGAAATAAAAGGGCGAGTCCAAACTGCTGCCTTATTGATATCGGCCAGAATACTGAGAAGAGTCCTGGATACTTAAAGAGATGTCTGATCCCTCAAACACCAGTGAGAAACCGTCTACTAATGCTGGCGTATGAAACTCTCAAAAGAGAAGTCCCCAAAATGGAAATATACATGATTTACTCAAAACGACACTAAAATAATATAAAACTCGAAAACGCCAGGTCATAAGGGAATACATGTTTTCTCGTTATAGAATTTCACCTCCATTCTCGACAGACTAGCACTACAAATAAACAAATACCTAAAAAGGCATACGCACTCGAATGGATGACCAAAGGAAGGACTACATTGATCCAAAAGGAACGAAGCAAAGTAACAGCCAAAACAATTACAGGCCCCAAACTTGCCTACGGATGATGTGGAAAAGATTAACACCACAAAAAAGGTAAGAGATTTTCAACTTATTAACAAGCCACGGATTGTTCACCGATGAAAGGATGCCACAAAGGATGCAGGGGCACGGCAAAGTTACCTTACATAGGTCAGCACATCTTAAACGAGAGCAAGACTAGAGGGAAGAATCTGACCTGGATTGATTAAAAAAAAGCATATAATATAGTTGTGCAAAGCTGGATAATAATCTGGATAAAAATGTACAAAATATCATATGAAGTCATAAACTTTATAAAAACAACCATGAAAACCTGGAGAGTGGAATTGACAGCATGAGGAAAAAGCTGAGCAGAAACAAAGATCCACATAGGTATTTTTTAGATGAGATGCACTATCATCGTTACTATTCATAACTGCGATTATGCCATTTAACCACATACTCAGAAAAATCACAAACCAGACAGAAACTTAGTAGATCACAGGAAAATATCAATAACCTAATGAACATGGATGATATTAAATTTGCAAAAATTGAAAAAAAAAAAAAAAAAACCCAAAAAAAACAAAAAAAAATGGAGACTCTAATACAAGCTCTCAGAATATACAATCATAACATAGGAATGGGATTTGGCATAAAAATATGCCGTGCTTGTTATGAAAAGTGGCAAACGACATCTAAGTGAGTGAATGGAACTACTAAATCAAAGATAAGAATAGAACACTCGGAGGAAAGGAAACCTACAAATACGTGGGCATCTTGGAAGCTGACACCATCAAACAATTGGAAATGAAAGACAAATTTCAAAAAGAAAATATCAGGAGAACTAGAATACTACAGGAGACTAAACTGTCTTGCAGAAACCTTATCCAAGTGATAAATACCTGGGCTGTACACCTTGTTAGATATTCGGGACCCTTTTTGAAGTGGACCAGAGATGAACTAAGGCAAATGAACCAAAGAACAAGAAAAGTAATGACCATGCATAAGGCAGTATATCCCAGTGACGAGGTTAACAGGCTATATGTATCAAGAAAAGAGAGAGGAAGAAAACATGCCAGCATTGAAGACAGCGTTGACACATCGAGAGAACGACTTGAAGACAACGTAGAAAAACACGATAGTGGACCGAATAGAGCCATCAGACAACACAATAGAACGAGAATAACTAAGAAACAAAAATAGGAAGAAAAACAAATCTATGACAGTTTTAAACGACTAATAAACAGCATCTCACACGACAAAACCTGGATTTGGCTAAGAAAAAGAAACTTTAAGAGAGAAAATGAATCTATCCAAATAGCAGCACAAAACAACGCCATAAAAACCAATCATATCACAGCGAGGATAGATAAGACTCAACAACATTGCAAATGTGAGTTTCGCGGTGACAGAGGTAAATCCATCAATCACATAATAAGCGAATGCAGCAAATTAGCACACAAGGAGTATAAGACTAGACACAACTGGGTAGGCGTGATGATACGTATGGAGATGTGCAAGAAATTTAAATTTCATCATATGAAGAAATGGTATATGCACAACCCAGCAGCTGTCCTAAAAAGGACGCATGGAAGCTCCTATGAGACTTTGACATACTCATGGATCCCGTAATCTCGGCCAGAAGACATGATAATAATAAAAAAGAGAATTTGTAAAATTGTGGACTTTGCTGTCCTGGCTGACCACTGAATAAAACTGAAAGAATGTGAAAAGAAGGATAAATACCTCGATGTTGCTCGGGAATTGAAAAAAAAACTATGGAACATGTAAGTGAGATTTATTCCAGTTGTGATTGGTGCTGTTGGTACTGTAACTAAAGCATTATTTTTAGGGATTGCAGGATTTGGAAGTTGGTGGGCGAGCAGAGACCATCTAAACTGCAGCATGACTGTGAACGGCCAGAATAATGAGAAAAATTCAGGAGACTTGAGGACTCTTGCTGTCACTCGAACTCGAGTGAAAGACCATCAGCTTAAACTGATGTTAAAAATTCTAATGATTAAAAAAAAAAATTACCTTTTAAACTAAAGCGTTGCTAAGATCAGCCAGAATACTGAGAAGAGTCCTTGGGACTAGCTGTCATTCAGACTACAATGAAAAATCATCAGTTTAAGCTTGTGTGAAAAACTTCCAAGAAGTACTATAAGGATAATAATAACAATTGTTTGCTCATTTGTTATGTTTCAAGTATTCTTATCTAGTAATTTCTATACAGATATATTATACTCATTCATGGATTCCCAACTGGTACTGTTATTGCGATTTAGTGTTGACCTGAGAGTAAAACTGAAAACTTTCTTCATTTCCCGAACAGGTGCCGCACAACCAGATTCTGTTTAAAGTTATACTTAGGATAATACCTAATTGTGGAGTGATGTTGATAAAATATACAAATATAAAAGATCGTATTCGTGTTCTGATTTTTTTAAAAAATGCCTAAAAAGTTTAATTGTAAAATAAAACAAAACTTAAGAACTTGAAAACTTTTGTTGAGATCAGTAAAAAAAATGTATCAAATAGTGACCCAATCGTCAGTAGAGGTTTACTATGTAGTAAGTTGTAACGTGTTTCTTGAACTTACTGCTCACTAATTTTCTCTCTTTAAATAACAGTTCAATAAATGATAAATTCGGATGTGTCAAGAGGTAAGTTCAAACGTAATTTGTCAAACTTTCAATAATATTGATTAGTATAATAATGTTCGTATGGAAACAGCGTTTCCAGATGCCAACTCTTAAGTACATAATATATTATTTTGGAATATGTAGTTTGAAACTTTTTTATCAACACAGGCCCACTTGTTTACGAAGTTGGATCAGTATATTCGAAACCAGCAAGTACGTAAAATGTAAATTTCTTCCTACAACATTCTGTGTATTGTACGTTGTGTTGCAGAAAAAAACGATATGATATCGTAATCTGATAACTTGAGTAATTCTCGTAGTGATAATCTTAAATTAAAAATAAAAAAAAGTGTTGAAGTAGTTTGACATTTTATATATAATGGTTTACGCATTTTCTTTTTCTTTGAATTGTATTTCTACTCTCGAAAAGCAAAAGGTCTCACAGTCTGAAACAGAGCTTTACGTTATTTCAACACTTGCTTGTAAATCTTTTGAACATTTGGATGAGAATTGGTCAAATTATTGGATACAAAATATCATTTTTAGTAAACAATTGTACATATCAAATAATATAAAAATTGAAACACTTTGTATTTCATTTATGATTTTTTAGAAGAGGGATTGGTGTAAATGCATTCACGATACAAGGGATTATTTAGAATACACTAACTTTCCTCGTACACTGCTGTATAATCGTGTCAATCATTTAAAAGCTATACTTTTGGAATCAGTTTCTTTTTTAATCAACCCTTAAGGTGGTGTCTCGTATCATGATCTTCGTGGTAATTTTGATCGAAGGCAGAAAATTAGTTAGCTTTTTCACATTTTCTTACAACTGTCTCTTAGAAAGTCCATATGACATGTTGTACGTGGTCCGACATCGTCTTCAGGAACGTACCCAATATCGACTTCTCACGTTTTCTTCTCACAATCAAATTGACATATGAATCAGACCTTCACATCTAAAGTCAAGTGTTTGCCCCAGAGCATTCCGTTGTCTAACTGCAACTCAACTCGTTTCAAATTTCTGGAAAAATAATTTGCCACTAGCAAACACATTTATGATTTAATCACTAAAACTACTGCAACACACACACACACACACACACACACACACACCATATATATATATATATATATATATATATATATATATATAAGCAGAACTGCGTTTAAATAAATATAAATCGGTTTCTATCTATCAATATATCCTATTCGAGAGGGTTATTGATGAAACAACTCACATTTAAAGAATTTTTTTAATCTTTAAAATATATCTTTCCCATTAGATAAAAAAATGTATTCCCTCACCATTGAAATATTTGGCTGAGATTTTATCCATTTATTCACCGTGCAATCCTCTTCTTCATCGCTTAGAACTTTTCTTCCACGCAGAAATTCTTTGAGAAGACCACAAAATGGAAACTAGAGAAGTCCAGGTTGGCATAAATTGGAAAAAGTGGCATCTGATCCCAGCTACACTAATTGAAAGAGAACAAAAATAATGGAAATGCTCTCGACACTGAAAAGCGTATGAGAATATATGCGCGTACGCACACTCAAAATGCCGACTTATACGCATAAAAATATATCGCATAGACAAGGAGACATTCACCGACACCAAACTCGAAATCAAACAAAATCAAAACAACCCACCCCGCAAAAAAGAAAAAAAAAAATCAGTATAAGACGAAGCAGGCAAAATTACAATTTAAAACGCAATCAGTATATGACACACAAATCTGCACCGGAAGGAAACGTCAAATCAGAAATATTTTAGTACACGAGTATTTGAAATAATAAAAAAAAAACTATATACCGAACCTCAAATCTTTTGCGGACATATATATATATATATATATATAATAAAAATAAGTTGACAGAGGGATAGATCAAACACCTAAAAAGACTTTAGTGGTAATATTTCATTGTTAATTAAGCATCCTGCATACTAAACACTTTTATTAGTTTTTCTCGAACAGTCCGTTAAAAGCCTAAAATACCCTAACTTTTTCATATCACCCTCTAGAAAAAACACTCTTAATATACACTCATCAAATAAACTCTAGAAAACAAGTCCTCTATTGCAATTACACAAAGACCTCTCTCTACCCACTAACACGCACAAGAAATCTCTCAACGACAAAATAACGAAATTAATAATACTAATAATACAAAACATATCACAAACCAATCTCACTAACACCTCGAAACAAACTAATAATGCAATCATATGTTCTCTTCCATGCAAAGACTGTAACAAACATTGGCTGGACACAATGCACTCTAGAAGAAAAGAATCTACGATCAATTAAACTAAATGACGACGGAAATGTCCTTTTCGCCCAAATGTTAGATTTCAAACCCACTTTAAATTTTTTCCAAGTCACCTTAATCAAGCTTATATATGTCGAAAAATACAACAGATTATAAAAATCTGATGTCATAAAAAAAGACAAATCTAAAGAAGACAAACAAACAAAAAAATAAATAAATAAATAACGTCCAGGATTCTCTCAGATTTACCCAAATCAGCAAACATTATATTACACGAAAACAATATTAAAATTGAGAATGGAAAAAAATCTGGCAAAGATTTAGCAAACACTTTTTAACAAACTGAGACATTTTTTTTTCACTCAATGCAATCATATTCTATTTCTATTTCTGTTTTTTTTTCTTTTCTTCCTTCGCACTAATGCTCTAAATTTTAGTCAAGTCAGTGATGAAACAGGAAATACCTACAAACCCTTCCTCTCCATCCCTTCTCTTTCTTTCCCTCTCTCTTTTTTCTTACAAACATTAATCCATTTCCATCTGATCAAATTTTAGGTGAAGCCTGATACATTTGCCTCCATGAGGCTCCACCATATACCTAGACAGTTACAGTCAAAACGAATAAGCTTTTCTACCATCACTTAAACTCACATCTACCTCCCTCTCTATTTCTTCCGTTATATTATTTTTGTCTTTAGCCCCTATCCTTTTTATGCCATTTTTTCGCCGTTATTTTATCTATTTCTTCAATTAATGCAATGTAGAAAAACTCAATGTCTACTCTGAATAAATTCTTGAAGAAAGAATTAAATAATACTTCTAAACACTTTGTAAGTGTCTGATTTTTCCATCTTACCACTTATTTTCATCTTCTTGTCAGATTCATTAAAATGTACCATTTCGCTATATATATATATATATATATAATCAGTGTGTTCTTTCTTTTTATATGAATAAGGAAAATTATAGAATTGTGAATTAATAGGCCGGGTGCAACAAAGAACAAAATGTAATTATACTTATTGACATAATGACTAGAAGTAGTCTTCTGTCAATAAATTCAGTTACAATGAGCCTTTCTTCAATGTTAATGGCTTCCCAAACAGCTAAAATTACTTTTCAATATTCCGGAAGAAAATTGTTTTTTTCATAAACACATAAGTCCAAAAAAGCTCTAAATTGTCTCGATTGTACGAAGATTCGAGGAACAAGAGAGCTACACAATAATTCTGTCTGTGTTAAACACTGTTTTACTTTAGAATTCAAGTTTCAACGTAAGCGTATACTGGAGTTTAAATGGTGAAAACCATTTTTCTTTTGAATGCCAGCCTACATAAGCTATGTCAACAAGCCTGTTCCCTACAAAGTAGGTTCGATAATATTTTCGTTAGTTGTTATGACGTGCCAAACAAGATATTATCGATCATTACCATCAAAAATATGAAATCTCAAACTGTTTGCTCTTATGGAACAATTTACTGTTGCCAAACTATGGTCCTCTCAAGATTGATGCTGAACTCCTTTATGTACAGCAGTTTCTTGAAATCAAATTCGTTATTCATTTGACTCTTCGAGGCAAGATAAACATATTTAGACGATTGCATGTTTTTCACTTATTTTAAATTATTTAAATATTTTGTGTCTGTAAACACTGGAAGAAAATCTATAAATTGATGTGATAGTTCATGCAATCTCATTTGATGTATTGGTAGTATTTATTGAATATTTGAAACGGGATCACTATGAAAAGTTCAGGGGAAGAGTAAGCCTCTGATAAAATCTCATATCACCTCATTTAAAGACTCCGATTCTGATAGTGTTGTATAGCCATTGACCATTGACCAACTATACAAACATAATACATATACAACTACATATGCATGAAGAACACAACGACGACACGATAAAGACGAGTGACACAGTTCTTAGAAAAATATACCTCTCACATTATTGAAAGGGTTGTGTGTGAGAGGGAGTTGGAGACCGAAAAGAACTGCAACATATTGAGCCCCACTCTTATGGCTATCGGTGTTTCTTTCCCGTTTTCCTTGGCTGCTCACCCGGGGGCCTGGGGCCCAGCCACTCTGGATGCTGGTTTTCTCTACCGCATCTTATCTCCAACTTGTCTGATCCCCAACTGCTCAGTCGGGGGCCTGAGAGCTCTCCTAGCTGGGTGCTGGCTTTCTCTACCGCATCTTGTCTCCAACTAGCCTGGTCTCCAAACTAACTGACTTCCTGTCTCACAGAGTTATATAAAAGTTCCACCCCCACCTTCTTCTTGTGGGCGTCACAATTTGGCACTCATTCACCCTGTTCACGGTCAAGTCTATAATATCCTGATTATTCCTCGACCGGATGAACCTGTTATTTCCTATTTTGACAGCCCGGTCGGGTCGTAGGTCAATATACAA
>CAUZXS010005518.1:165000-215000 GCA_963585895.1 Sepioteuthis lessoniana | reverse complement strand
CATCCACCAATTCCAACCCAAAATCAAAACACTTGTCAGGAAACATAAAAGGATCTTATTAAAAGTATATATACAAAATGTGACTTTATCCTTTCATCAAACATACTAATGTGAAAGACTGCTGCCCATGTACACACACACAGACACACACTCACACACAGATGCACGCGTGCATACACACACACACATACACACGCGCACATACATATATTTTTTCTTTAAGAAAAAACAAAACGGTCACATTAGGATTATAAATTAATTTCCATCCTGTTATGTGTTTTTGATATAAATCAAAAACACGAAAAAAAAAACACAGGACGTCTTCAGATCTTATGGATAAAATTATTCAGAAAAGACACAGGAAAGAAAGGTGGGAGGGATAGAAGAGGGGGGAAGAGTTTTCTCCTCATTTAGCCCTCTTCCGGTTTTTTATTATAAAATAATGCCGGTTGGAATTATAGTTAAGTAATTTTTTATTTTTATTTTTTAGAATTTTAATTACATTTCGACTTAAAACTCCAGATTTAATATCAATTTAGATAAAATAACTTTATTTAATAACTTTACGTAAGGATACACAAATACTTATATTAAATTAAATTCAAGATTAAGAATTAAAATTGAATTTTTAAAATTTCAATTATATTTTCAAGCATAGGCTTGAAAATAAAATTGAAATTTAAAATTTTTTTTAAATTCAGTTACACTTTTATTGAAGAGTACGTATATGTGATATGGTTTCTTTTTATCTTTTTTAAAAATCTATTTCATTTTTATTCATTTACCTTATATCTCAATTTAATCTTATGCCTTTTTAATCATTATCTATAATGGTTTTTCTATAGTTTAAATTTAGTCCTATGTCTACATCTAGCTATTAATTCACATCTCTTATTTAACAATTTTTCTGGGTCTGGGTATATCATTATTTGTATTTTTTCCTCCAGGCATAGATTACATCTATTATCAAAACATTTTGGAGTATTTGACTTTTTCAATATGGACCATTGAATCTCAGGGGTTAAACATTTATTTCTCAAACTCCAAAAATGCTTAGATCGGGCTGTTTGGTGTTTCAGATGTTCATGGGCGAAAGAAAGAATACTATATAATACTATATATATGAATGAATCGAGCTTTCTGTAGCCGTTAAGCGGATATACGTAAACAAAAACAAATGTAAAACATAACCGTTTAAATTTCCTTCGCTTGCGCTAGTTTCCTCGTGGCTGAGTGGTAATATGTCGGATTGGATTGGTTTCGATCCCGTCTTCGGAAATCTAGCCTGTCTAGCCACACTGAAGAGTTCTGATAGAACGAAATATATATATATATATATATATATATATATATATATATATATATATATATATATAACACATATATATACAATCATACATCCGCACATATGTGTATGTGTAACTTTGATTCTATGTGTTGAGAAGTTTGCTTCTTACTTTTTGACAACCAGTTGTCTCGGTGGATCTTAATGAAATTAAGCTTCCGAACGGCTTTGAACTTTAATGTTTAATGACATTTGTTATTCGGGGGTAAATGTGTCAATTCTGGATGTGTCTGCAAATGTGTAACTTAATATTTATAAGAATGTTACGTTTCTTTCAGATAAAAACGAAATTGACCTCAAAGTATGTGACCGCCTTACAAGAGAAACAGGAAATCATTGTACTTCACACGTCAACACCCTTGACTTGAAACAACGTTTTAAAGGTATTTGAAAGCGACAGTATTGAGGAGACTAAGACTTTTCGAGAGAAAAAAAACCCAACAAACTATTAAGACAGCTCTATTTCGTTCGTAAAATTAATGAAGTGTTTTAGCCTTTTTTGACTCGGAAAATGTCATGTTCTTCTAACACACACACACACACACACACACATACACACACTCGTAGATAGTCAGATACATACACAAACGCACACGCACACACACACACGCAAATACGTACACACACACACGCACATACATGCACACTCATATAAATAGGGAGACACATACACACTCACACATATACACACATTCACACACGCACACTCATTCATAGATAGTGAGATACGCACACACACAAATACGTACATACACACACTGACAAACACATATATAAATAGGGAGATAGACACACGCACTCACACATATACGTACATTCACCCACACACACACACTCATAGATAATGAGAGACACACACAAACATACATACAAATGCATACACACACACACACTCTCACGCACACACTAATAAATATTGAGATATACACACACAAACACACACATATACACACATATATCTATAAAGTGATTGTGATCGATAAATCAATTTCATGCATGAACTTTCTTTGCTGCAGGGTATAACAACTCTGCAGCAGATTTGGTGATCAGTATGATGCTTGCCATTTACGCTGGAATCACAAGTGTACCATAGCCATGATATGGCCATGTGTGAAACGTACATCGAATGTCCATAAAGATAGAATATAGGAATCTAGAAATTCGGAAAACATGTAACGACTTCTCAGTTCAGGTACGAAATTTTTTGTCACGTTTGAGTTTAAAGGTTTATCGACATAAGGGGAGAAAGGCACAATCTTTCTATTCCGTCTTTTGCATCAGCCCCTCACCAACACGTGTGGCACCCACCACAATGGTCTCCGCGAGCAAGTGAAAGCCAACCGTCTTTTCTCGAGGCAGGTCTCAACTCTCCTTTCTTTTTCAAAATCTCCCAAAATCCTCCGCGTGTGGTACTATAGCTTCACGACACCTAGTTGGCCGCTGGTCTCCTGATTACCACATGTGTCGACTGGTCTTTCACTCTTTCTTTCCACGCCCACGTTGCTTTCAGATCTGAGGAAAGAGAAGATGGATGTGGTCCAGTCGATGAAGGTTAGAATTCGTGTTGGAGAGAAGAAATATGACGAAAAAAAAAAAACGTTTGTTATAAACAGTAACAGAGGTTTATTTACACAGTTGTTTAAAAAAATTTGAACCAACTCGATTTTTCGTTTTGGATGTCCTCTATTGATGGGCCCGGATCCCGAATAATCAGTTTCTGATTGGTCAGCCAACGGGGAATGCAGACCAATGGCTATCATCGTAACAATTCCCCCGGTTTGTCTCTAATTGGTTTAGACAATCGACCAATCAGCCTCAGTCATCGGGTGGGGCTACAAGGAGCAGTCCTGTGGTTGGTTGACAAATGATTTAGTGATTCAAGGCCTTGAGCCAAACTTGTTGTCGCCAACCTAAATTGTCTGCCATCTTAAAAATACATTTTTTTGTTTATGCTTTGAAATCCGATGACTCTTTTGACAGTTCTTGCAGGTGTGCGGATATCTAATTTTGGGGACAGAGTTATAGGTCAACAAGTTCTGATCGGATCTCAAACTTTTTGTACTTAATCACTTGGTGTTTATTTTATACACGATTCTCAAAAAATACTTGGACGCCCAGAATGAATTTATTTTTAATAAAATACTTATTATCATGATTTGATTAAATTAATCATCATTCAATAAAATTAACTAATTTCATTTAATTAACTTCGCCAGCCAACTACTTGACACTTAAATGAAAGTGTCATACTCGCACTTCCGGTGCATGACGTCATTCGCTCTCGCTAGCCTCCGTTTCCCATCTTGGGCTATTGTGACATCTCTGAATGACACATCCGCTCGGCGCGTGCGCGTGAACACCTGTGTTAATGTTGCACCTAACTAACCCATGTACTGAGCTGAAGGGTTCTCAGCCTAACTAAACCCAGAGGCATAAACCGAAAACTCTCTGCCATTATATTACAAAGGCAAAATAAACAAAATTGGTTGTGACAAACTATTATGATAGCATCATACCTAACATATGGCTGTGTGACTCTCCAGATTTCAATCCCTTTGATAATTAGGTGAGTTTCGTTTGAGCGGGAGACCAAAAAACTCAGTGCTACACCAAAAACTGGGAGAAAAGAAGGATATCGACATTTTAAACAACGAAGCCATCAGAAAGAGTTGCAGGAGATTCCGAAGTCGTCTGGTGACCGGGTTTGAAACTAATGGTAATATATTTAAATAGATTTAATTGATGGGATTTCATGATATTTCTTGTAATTTTCGCTAATATATCTGGAAAAATGTGATGCTAGTATCATTTTAACTTTAGCGTAATTAAAAAGTATACACCCTTCGTAACCTGCATATAATGCAAAAAAAGAAATGTAGAACCTGAAAACTGATAATCAAATGTATTTATATTTCTTTAAATAGTTATATAAAATAGTTTTCGAAAGTGCATACATACGTGGTTATTGGAACCGATAAACTCGCATTATTTGCAAAATAAAACTATCGTTTTATCTCACTATGAATCGATCATTCTACCAATGATAGAAATTTAGTTACTGTGAGCCAAGTCAACTTTCAAAATGCTGCATACAGCCACCTATACCGATGGTTTGATTATTTTAACTGTAGGTCAACCCGTTAAGAGATATTCTACGCCAATAGTTTAACGAATCTTGTGCATTTAAGGATAACATTCACATTTCTTGTGAAGTTATTTCTTAAGAGGATTTATTTTTTGGCACACTGTACTATTGAATTCGAATAATTTTTAAACAGATCTGCTTAATCCATAGATGAGATACTATCAAGTAAGATTGATTAGAGTCGGAGTGAGCTTAAGAGTAATAGAAATGGAGTGGTACTCAACACTCACCAGATAGGTGAGTATAACAATCAGATCCATTTTGTACAATACCTTGGACTCACACTTTTAGTAGGGTCATATCTATCAACAAAGTATGGTCAGAATATTATAAGTATTGTCCACAATGTTTGAACTACAACCGTAATTCAGAGCGTGGTATCGAAAATTGGAACTCATGCACGTTATGAAAAATGAACACGTATTTTAAAAGTCTAATATTGGATTCCTGACAAAATAGTCGACAGCATGATGTAAATTCGTAGGCGTATTTGTTGAATGGTTATTGAAGTCAACGACTTGTTGAAGCCTTTGACATACGTTTTAAAAGCGAAAATTAGGGAAAGATTTATAGTTTGTAATTTTTTGTTCTGTTTAATTATCTAATAAACAGTTTGTCCACTGCTTGTAGCCACTACTTGTAAATGAATATGTCAGCTCATTTTCATCAAACCAAAGTGTGATTCATTTCAATTCACGTTACAGTTATTTCCGTTGTATACATTTTATTTTGATGCATGAGTGCATATTCAATTCTCTGTAAATGACAAAATGTGACAATGTATGCGTGTATTTTCTTCGATGTGTTAATTTTTTGTTGTTTATTTATATCTATAAAATAAATGTGATTATGTCATTCATAGTGTGATATGGGCTCCTGGGACATCATTATAATTAAATAGAGGAAAGATACGTAAAAGTTGCAGCTTTGGTGCGCTATGTTGATTTTCCTCTGTATTCCCGAACGAGATTAATATTTATGAGAATATATATATATATATATATATATATATATATATATATATATATATATATATATATAGTGATACGTACGAGAAAACTGATACGAATTCCCGTGTATTTATCAAAAAATAAGTCAGGAGGAAAGGGTCATTTATCTAACATTATTTTCTTCTTGAGTTTCTCGCTCACGTGATGCTCTTTCTCTCTAACTCTAACTTTCGCTCTCTGTCTGCCTGTGTTTATCTCAGTTCCTTTTTCTCCCTCTCCCTTTATGTGCCACTGTCTTTTGCTTTCTCTCTCTATCTCTCTCTCATTATATATGTATATATATATATATATATATATATATATATATATATATATATATATATATATATATATATGTATGTATATGTTTGTATAATAGGTATCAAAAGGATGAAAAGACGAAATGATGCTGAAATTCTCCAAGTCAGAAAGGAAAAGATTGGAATGCAGTTACAGATTAAATCTAACGAGTATATATTTTTGATGTTACGAGAATTTTTTGAGGAGTCTCATGAACTATAAGGTATAAACTGCTTTCTTGTTCAATCAGATAAGGAAAAACTGATTTTTCTTAAAGTCTGATTTCACCCCCATTGTTTTGAAGGCAATTTTCATCATCTTGTAATTTAAGTAATTATTTGTAGCGGTTCCCGTAAATAAATGTGTGTTCCTTTATTATTATTCCCTTAAAGTCTCATATAAAATATGTTGTCGTAGCTGAAACATGCTTACCCATATCCGGTTATTTACAAATATGACGGTGTGTATAGAGGGCAGGATGACTTTACTATTTATATATATATATATGAGAGAGAAATATGTTGAAGTTTGGATAAATCAAACACTTAACAAAGGTTTAGTAGTATCCGCGTAATTTCGTCCCTTATTCCTATAACCTTCTTGTAATAAATAACGAAATATCGAGGATACTACAGAAAATGTTTTAGGTTTTGATTTATCCAAACTTCCACATATTCCTAACACACACACACACACATATATATATACATATATATATATATATATATATATATATATATATATATATAAGGTATTTTAGAATGTGGGTACTAAATTCTATGTTAATTTGTTTAAGGGAGTTTTGTTAATCTTTATATATGGACCTTACAAAATTATGAGTTTTTCTTTTTCTTTGAGCAATAAGAAGGGATGTTCACTTACATTTTTCTGTGTTCATGGATGGGGCCAAAATGCTTTTGAACGTTTTCAGAGATAGAATGAGTATTGGAAAAGTGAAATGTCAAACATCTTGACAGATTTGTTGATGTTGCTACTTACTTCAAAGAAGAATCATGTGGACATTACGTTTGGTACACTCGATTGGTCATACAGGTGACTTAATGAGTGAGAGAATTTATAAATCATGTGGTCAATTTTATTGAATTTGATAATACATGATAATTTCTATTTTAGATTTAGATTCGATAGAAGATATATATATATATATATATATATATATAAAGTAAATTTTCACAGAATCATACATAAGTTCATATATATATATATATATATATGTATGTGTGTGTGTGTGTGTTTGTGTGTGTGTGTGGACTACACTTTTTCTTTTAAAGATATTTGATTAAATATTATTACAACCAATTTCAGGATTCATTTCATTCAGAAGTCAAATTACTCATACGAAGATTTGGACATATTGCAGGATATGTTCTATCAAACATGTTTTCACACACACACACACACACACACACACACACACACACACACACACACACACACACACACACACAAATATATATATGTATATATATATATATACATATATATATATATATATATATATATATGTTTGAGTGTATGCATGTGAGTATGAGAATAAATGAGTATATGCTTTTTCTGTTGAATAAATTCGTATTATAAGCTCTCGTATTTCATTAATTATATTCTAATCTTATCTATTTCTATTTTTTCCCGGGGATTATTGGAATATCATAACAATGGAATGGAAGTTCAATGTCCTACTTCGAAGATTACTATTGTATTACAACAAGCTATGTCATATGCATCAAATTTTACATCCAGTATTAAAGATTTAGCGGTCAGAATTTCGTATTTCTATGCAGATTAATCATCCGCTCAACAGACATTTTGATTCCTAAACTGACTCTGACGTTCAATAACCTTAGTTATCATGGTGTGTTCAAGTTTTTATTGGTGTTTTGTGGGTAAATGTGTTGATGCTCTGTGCGTGGGTGGCCAGTTATTATCGTTATAACTACTTCAGCACACACACACACACACACACACACACACACCTTTAAAGTGCATCTCATGATTAATAGTTTCATATATTTTCTTTAAAAGTATAAAACACTATCGTAACATGGAATTTTAGCTAAAGTAGCATAAGCAAACGGAAAATATTAATCATTAAAAGTATCTTTCATGACACTGGAAAATAAGTCCATCATCATCATATCGCGCTGGTAGCACGGATATCCCTGACCCTCTTTCGCCACTCCTCCCTATCGTTCATCGCCCTAGGTAGGTCTTCAGGACAACATCCTGTATCCTCACATAGCTGCTGAATGTACGTTCGAGCTGGTCGTCTTGCTTTTGCGCGGCCATGTGTGGGGATCCATAAGAGTACATCACTTATGAGTTCATCTCTGCTTCTCCAGCAGTGTCCTGCATGTCTGGTTCGTCTAACTTGAATAGTTTTCGTGATAGGGGGCAGGTGGCCGTACAGTTGGAGTCTTTTGGGGTGTTGCTGCCAGGACTTGTTCAGGATTGCACGCAGCATTCTTGTGTAATTGCCATCTAGCTTCTTCTCCAGCCGTTTTGTTAGCGTCCATGTAGTGTATCCATATAGCAGTATCGATGTGACCACTGCCTGGAAGAAACTGCGTTTCATTTTATCGGTTAGGTCTGATTTCCATATAATCGATAGCCTATTGATAGCTGTCCATGCTTTCGTTAACCTCGTTTCGATGTCCTTTTCGGTTGATTCGACGCTGCTTCCTAGGTACGTGAATTTGTCTACTAGTTTAAGTGGGGTTCCTTCTAGAGTGGAGATGTCCCCCGTTTGGTTATAGCACATATATTCCGTTTTGTGTGCATTAACATAGAGGCCTATGCTCGCTGCTGCTCGTTCCAAACTATGCAGAAGTGTTTCGGCTTGGTCAGGTGTATTTGCCAGTATCGATATGTCATCGGCGTAGTCGGCGTCGGTAATTGTTGTTGCGTGGTATCTTCTGCTTCTTTTCTTCGTCAGTTCGAAGCCATTCACTTTGATTTTGTCAATCGATGTTCTAAGTACGTAGTCTAGACAAATGATAAAGAGGTACGGGGCCAGCGTGTCCCCTTGTAGTACTCCTGCTACAATGTCAAAGTATTCTTTGTCTCCATCCGGTGATCGTACTTTTACTTTAGTGTTTCTATAGAGAATCGTTATTGCCGCTACGGTTTCTTTAGGTATGCCGTACGCTAGTAGGATTTGTTCCATCTTTCCTCTGTGAATGGAGTCGAAAGCCTTGGTAAAGTCGACAAATATTAATGTCGCTTGTAGGTTCTTTGCCCGTACACCTTCAAGGATTCTGCGGATGGTTATTATTTGTGAGGTCGTGGATCTATTTCTTCGGAAGCCATTTTAGTTTTTTCTAAGTATGTTGTCGATTTTGGGTTCTATTCGGTTTCGTAGTAGGGCATTGTAGATTTGGGCAGCTATGGATGTAAGTGTTATGCCTCGGTAGTTTTTGGCTAATCCGAGGTCCCCCTTTTTAGGGAAGGGGAGTATGCATCCTTTCATCAATCTATCTATCGGATTTTGATTGTATACTGCGTTGAAGTGTCGGAGCAGTATGTCGTCGAATTGTCTGGTCTTCCATACTTCCGGGGGAATTTCGTCCAGCGCTGCAGCTTTCCTATTTTTAATTTTTTCTGAGAACCGAGTCGAGTTCTTTTTGTGTGAACGGTCCTAGTTTAATGTCTAATTGTTTGCTAATTATTCTGGTGATTGGGTCATGCGTTATTTTCGGTGGGTTTCCAAGTAAGTTTTCGAAGTGCTGTTTCCACAGTTTTATTCTTTCTTGTTGGTTTGCTGCTTTAAGTTTTGCTTTGGCTGTGTTCTTTCTTCTGCTCAGTCCCTCGCTCCTGAGAGGTCTTCTCGGCCACATACTATATCGGCACATAACAGTTCTAAATAGATTCTAGTTGGTCGTCCAACCTTTGCTGGTCCATGTGAAGAGGTCAGCAGGAGTATATCGCTTATGAGTTCATCCTTACTTCTCAAGTAGATTCCCGTATGTTTGGTCCGTCTAACTTTGATAGTTTTCGTGATGGGTGGTAGTTGGCGGTACAGCTGTTTTTTTTTTTTTTGGTAGGGCGTTGCCTCCAGGGCTGATTCAATACAGCTCGCATCATTCTTGTATATTTGCCGTCAAGCTTTTTCTCCATATGTTTACTAAGCATCCATATAGCAGTATCGACGCGGCCGCTACCAGGAAAAAAAACTGGGTTTTATTTTATCGGTCGGGTCTGACTTCTATATGACCGATAGGCTATTGATAACAGTCCATGCCTTTGCTAGTCCCGTGTTGATGTCATTTTCTGTTGATGAGACTCTGTTTCGAGGTAGGTGAACCTGTCCTCTAGTTTCAGAGGAAATGTCAGCTCTCCGATTAAAGCTCATGGAGGCCAATGTCACCAGCTGTTCGTTCTAGCAGGGATTCGGCTTGGGCGGGTGAATTGGCTAAAGGCACAATGATATCGATGTAGTTTGTGCAGGATATCTTCTTCTTCTTTTCTTTGCCAGCTGGAAACCGCTTTCTTTTATTAAATCTGTAAATTTGTAGGATAAATCTTAGAACATGAAATTTAACGTGTTTTTATTTTTTTAAATTTTGCACTAAAGCTGCGATATACAAATGATAGATTTTTATTTCTTTGAAATGACAGAAAGGTAAACGTAATATTAGTCAGTGAGTAAATATTTTTCATTGTAGTTTATGTTTGCCTAATCTAAAGGTACATATTTCGTGTGTGTAAAAATTGTTTGTATTTGTATGTCACTGTATAAGAGATAAGATATATTTTTGCATTAACATTCTCTGCTGACATACCTGCAGACAATGTTTATTTGCAATTTTGGGTTTAATTATCAGGAATAATAAAGCAATGTAAACACTAACATATCAACTGAATTAAAAGGTAGTTAAGTGATGCTGAAATTAAATGTATTCTTGATAGACTAAAAGGTAAAAAAAAAAATAAAATAAAGCTGGAAACCAGAGTCGAGGGCGACCAGTAGGCTCCCTTTTGAATAGCTACTCCATCAAGGTGTTGGGAAGGGCGTTAATCCTTTCCCTAGATTGCTCCACTTTACCCTTGATACGTAACTTATATTGCTGAGTATTAAACAAGGAGATAACAAATACCTTTTTTAAAGTCTTTCGTACGACACGACCTGGGATTGAAACCAGGTCCTCCGAAACAATGAAAGGTTGAGTAGATATAGAATAAATTCATATCTACCGAAGAAATATTTATATATTTGTGGTAGGTTCGAAATTAGATTGAAATTTCATGACTTATTAATCATTGTATTTGTTAAAAATATTTTTTTTCTTAAAATCAAGAAGAAAATACTTCTTAAATTATATATATATATATATATATATATATATATATATATATATATATATATATATATATATATATATATATATATAAAAGAGGGGCTGATTGTGTACATGACTGTGTTTTTGCTTTTGAACCCAGCGTATTTGTTATTGGTTTGTGAGGACGCACGTGCATGTTAATCGAGATATTTCTAAAAATTAACACTTATTCATTAATGAAATAAATCCACCTCCAATATATATATATATATATATATATATATATATATAAATATATATATATATATATAGGGGGTTTACATGAAAGTCTTTGTGTTTTTTACCACCAGTGTGTGTTTGAGGATGCATGCATATGTAAAACGAGACTGTGTAAAACTGTGTATAATGTATTTAAACATTAAAAAAATTCTACCCCATTTCAATTTTGCATCTTCTGCTAAGTTTAGAATACGCAATGATCTAATTTGAAAAAATGACTTTACGTGAAGAACCACTATAGAAAAACCGCAAATTATTCAAAATCTTCGCTTTCGACACAAAGCGACTCAACTATTAAAAAAATCATTCTAGATATTAAAGAAAAAGTAAGTTCTACACTGTACACATTAAAATTTCTTACGATGGTAAAATATCTGGAGAGAATATTTCAGAAAATTTTTTTGTAAAACTGAACTGAAATAAATCTAAGCAGTAAAGTATACACTGAACTAAATAAAATCTAAAAGAAAAAAATATATGCAAAGAATATATAAAAAAAACTTGTCTGTTGCATTTTTATCTGAACTTGCTCAAGAGAAAACCTGGCATCTATTTATCTATCTATATATCTATCTATCTATACACACAGATATATATATATATATATATATATATATATATATATATATATATATATGTATATATGTATAAATATATATATATGTGTGTGTGTGTGTGTGTGTGTGTGTGTGTGTGTGTATGGTTAGAACATTTTGCATTTTAAAAAATTCATGCACCGCAAAATGGGGAATGATTTGTATATTAATAAACTATAAAATATAACTGCTATATATATATATTTATTTATTTATTTATTTTTATTGTTTTTTTTTGATGACTAGAAAAGAGAAGCAAAAATAATAATGACCTAAGTAGGCTTAAGATTGAAAAATGTAACCTCTGATATAAAAACAACAATATCTCTAATGTTAATAAAAATGTATATTCGTAACGATAAAAAATAAATTGGGGGAATAGTCTAACTCATCTAATGTCTGTGATAGAATTAAATTCTCTTTGCACGCATATGTATATGAACATATGCAATATAAAAGAATATATATATATATATATATATATATATATATATATATATATATATATATATATATATATATATATATATATATATACAAGGGAATTGACACGGTCCCAAGTTAATATTCAATGATTGAAATATATTAATACATGTTGGTATGAACACTCAGCCGCAAGCAAAGAAGCATGTGAATAACGAATATGTTTTTTCTTAATATATTTTACATTTTATCTCTGTACCGAAATAAGTGAATATGCTTATTAGATTGTCGTATGTATTTATTTTTGTGTATTCTAAATCGTATGAAAATGTATTGCAAAAAAATCTGAAAAGCATAATATGTGATTGACAGAAAATATGATTCTGTTTTTTTACGATTGAAACGGTGTCGTTGAATGCAATACACATGCCGTAAGGCAACTTTAAGATATTTACCTTTTTCTAATATGTTTTAACCCTTTTCACACATACATACACAAAAACATAAACACACTTCAAGTATACACACATATGCACACACACACATATGCACACACACACACACACACACACACACACACACACACACACACACACACATATATATATATATATATATATATATATATACGCACACTCACAGATAGATAGGTAGAGAGATAGATGTTAATACTTATTTTCTGGCATGAAATAGAATATCTTTTTGTCTACACTTCATTTGATGTTGATTTTTCTCATAAAGAAATCACCTCATCCGAGTGACCATTAGATATCTATAATACGATACTCATTATATTGTGAAATACTTGATCAGATATTTCCGTGATTAAATGTGCATATGAACTACTGACTATACTGGCTACGATCATTTAAGAGACAAAAATCATTGCATTTTGCGTATAAACCCTAGCATAACTTAGAATTTATGGCTGGAGTACAATTAAAATATTTAACTTGTTTGTAAATTCTTCCAAATAACTAATGTCATTAATCCTTAACAACGGTTTCGACGCAGAGTAACGTCTCAATTTTTAACTTTATGCAGAGTTACCTGGCTGATACCACCCAAAACAAATTATTAGGAGTAAACTGCAATCGTTTATTGAATGAAAATGTTAAAATTCTAGACATCAGTGCAGTATAGAAAATAAAAGTGATTTATGTCATACTTCCTTAGTTTTGTTTCATCATTATCTGTTATTTCCACGTTTGCAATGAAATAAAAAAATAACTATTATAAAAACATTTTTCAAAAAAAATAAATAACTATAATGGACAATTATAAATTAATAATTCTAATCAATATCATACAGATTGCTTTTTTAACTAAACTAAGAAAAATCGATTTTAATTACTTATATATATATATATATATATATATATATATATATATATATATATATATATATTCATCATAAAACGTGTGAAAGCACGTGCGATACCCTAGCATCATCAGTCACCAACCAGGGTGATAACACAGTTTCGGTAGCTCAAGGCGGTATTGCCACTCCTGGCGCTACCGAGCACCTTTTGCCACCGGATAGGGTATTTAAAAGAAATATATATCTATGTATACACAAGATCAACTATAAGCAGACATTACATTGGACGTTCGTTCCCCTTCATTTTAGTGCAGTTTGTGATTTAAAAATGCGTTTCTTGATTTTGCGTAATTACAATAAACTAAGAAAAATAGATTATAATTACTTATATATATATATATTTATATATATATATATATATATATATATATATATATATATATATATATATATATATATATATATATATATATATGTGTGTGTGTGTGTGTGTGTGTGTGTGTGTGTGTGTGTGTGTAATAGAGACAGAGACAGAGAGACAGAGAAAGACAAAGAGAGAGAGAGACAGACAGACAGAAATAGAAAGAGTGAAATTCAAAATGTTGTAATCGAATTTTCAGTTACTGTTTTTTTTTAATTTATTTCTTTATTTTGTATTTCCAATTATAAAGCAAGTGACCATGTGTCCACATTTAACTAATATTGATAATCAAATGATGATGGATAAAAGTGTAGACTAAACTGAACTAATAATATGTACTTACTGAATGGTTATTGTTGTTTAAATGTGCTTGGCAAATAACCAAAACATATTTAATGAAAAATTGATGGGATGCTTCAAATAATGAAATAAACGACTTGAAGGTGACGTGGATGATTTCGAAATTCATTGACGTTTCAATACTTGCAAGATTTGGTCGACGAAAATGCAGTTTCTAACTCAATCCTTTTTTAATCATTTGCTATGTATATATGTATGTATGTATTTGAGATGTATCTTCAAAGATGTCATGAAAAGTCTTACTTTTCAAGATTTTAACGTTAAGACACATTTTCGATTCGATGTTTAAACAAAATTTGGGATTTGTTCTAAAGATAAAAATATACATTTCCGTTTTTATCTTTTTCTTTGTTTCTGAATATTTTGCCATTTATGATATGTTCTTGTCGAAAAAAACGAGAATATTCTTGTGTTTATGGATGATGGGAAAGAACCTCTCATACTAATGATATTATTTTTCACGTGCGTTTCTTGGGCTGCTTTCGGTGGATATGAACGTGATAATATTAAAATTGATTCAACTTAGATTTGTTTTTTTTTATATCCTCTCTGATAAATAATAAGTACTTTCCAACGTGCCATGATATGTATATATTTATATATAGATTACTCAATACGAGTGTAAAAGCATGTAGACATCTATGTTTGAACATACACACAAGTATATATAATATGGATATAGTTTTGGTAGTCGTGCAACATATTTACGTAGAACTCAGAATCACGGGTAATATGTGACATTTTAGTATAGAAATCAGTTTAGATAGCGTTGCGTCAACTTTATCGATGTTTGGTGACGTCCTCATGGTCTAATGATTGTATATCGACATCTCGGTGTATGTTTGAGAGTTGGTGTATCTAAATGTCTCTGCGTACTTATTGTTCTTTGTGTGTGAGTATATATTTGTATTTACTTACAATTTAATACGATGTTTGTATGTTTATATTATGTTATAAAAGATTTCAAGTCCTCAGATATTTATGTGTGCCGAAATCTATTTCCATTGCCGCTTAACATAAGGACGTATAGAAAACTACATATGCAACTCTATATATATCATACCATGTAAGATCAAATCATTAGTTACAAAAACTAACACTATTTAAAGTAGTGTCCATATGCATAGACTCCAACCAGACTCTAATATCTGTAAACACACACACACACACACACACACACACACACACACACACACACACACATATGTATGTGTATGTGTGTGTGTGTGTGTGTGTGGGTGTGTGTGTGTGCATGCATGCGCAGTGAGTCATGCTGAAGAAACAAGTTTTGTAAATCAAAATCAATTTCAAATATATATATCACAGTGAAAAGAAATTTAGATTCAATAAATGAACTTGTAACAAAAATTCTAAACGCTTTTTGCAAGGAATAAGCTGTCCATCATATTACATCTCAAAGTTTCCTCGGAAAATATCATAATTTAATCTCTACACTTTCAAATGTTTTGAAGTTGGAAAATTTGACATGTGTCGTATTTAAAGAAAAACATTTTCCTCCTAGTTTTTCCTTCTTTTGGGGCGTCTTTTCTTCATCCGGTGACGGCTTCCAATCCTGTTCGAAATTTTAAGCTGATTTTGTCTACAAAGCCAACGTACGCTAAGAAACAATTTTTCCATGAACCCTGCGAGACGATTGCTTTTTTTATGTTTAAATGTTGTCGTTTTAGTTCTTGATTTTTTTTATTATTAAATTTATGAATTTTCAATTCTCTTTTGTATTTTTGCTGATATTTTTTTAGGATTTGCAGTGAAGATACATAACAAACAAGGTAAGATATTTGAAAGGATTTAATAAATATATCTTTTGAAATTTGTGTTTTTTCTTGAAGGTAAAGTTGGAAAAAGTTTATAAGAAAGTAGATGAAAGAAATAAGATTTTTTAAATTATTAAAATCTGCATAGACTCGCCGTCTAAGAAAAATGCAAATAATAATGATGAAAAAATCGGAAACAAAATAATACCTATAAGATTTGAACTGGATAAATATTGTTGCTTCCCCGGGTATTTTGTCATTTTCTTTTCTAGTATAAAGTATAAGAGCTAGAAGCATTAAAGTCCTTTTTAAATTAATTGTATTTAAATTTTACTCCCATAGTATATCTTATATAGTTAAAGAGATTTTGAAAATCAATACACCTTATTGCAAAATTTCAGCCTGGGATCGTAAAATTTAAAATGCTTTAAAAGTAAAACATGTTTTTTTTTTTAATTGAAAACTTACAAAAATATTTCAAGGAATATACTTTTAAAGGTATTTTCCCTGATATCATTTAATTGAATTTCCTCCAAAAGAATCGGTATGGGAGAATATTTATATTTCTCATTATATTTTGTTCATTGAACATAGAAATGAAATTTTGTTTTGATATAGATTTTACTAAGATCTATTTCGAAGTAAAAATAAATAATGTAGATAAATGAATGAATGTATGAATAAATTTAGAAGAAATACATTATAAAACATACTTTTTTACTCTGCTGTTATGTTCAATGTAATATGCCCCAATATTATCAATTCTATAATATTATTCATATCATAAAAAAAAATGAGAACAGAGGAAATAAAAATATATCTGATGGATTTATGTCTACAATGTATATGTGTATATATGCTGCAGAATAAACCGGAGTAATCTTGAGGAAGTGAAAGCTAATTTCACCAAATGTTATTATAATCATTAGTGTACACATACAATCAAAGTTAAGAAAGCATTAGATGAATTTGGTTTCCTCATATTTATCGTATATCATAAATAGTAAGCCTAATGAACACACATCATAAAATGGCATGCGCACAAATAGGCATTTTTGCTTGAATAACACAGTGTTACAAACACAACCTGTGATAAGATATGTAAATCTCATTTCACGTATTTTACTGAATGCCATAAATAATCCCATATTCAAAAAAATAAATTTATCATATATAAAATGTGGAGATATTATTTTTAAAGTTAAAAATTAAAGCAAATTATTATTCTTCTACACACCGAGAATATTACATCCTTATTGCTGTAATTGTAGAGATTTTGTTTCTTCTATTTTCAAACAAAATAAATATCTGCACCTGTCATATTATCTGAATATTCCATGAGAGAGAGAGAGAGAGAGAGAGAGAGAGAGAGAGAGAGAGAGAGAAAAGTGGGGAGGGAATTTAACTGTTTAAATATTTATTTAAACAGGATGTGGCAGGATGCGACACAGGTCAGATTTTAAGCTGAATTTGTCTGGTTTAAAGTTTCTGAAATTGGTTTTAATTTAGAGGGTTTTTTTTCTCCTAGACTGGAATGCTGATCAAGACTAAAGAACTCTAACTTTTCAACTATTAACAAAAAGGTCCAGGTGGGGAAGAGATGATTCATACCTTTTCAGGGACATAAACACAAAGTGAAATGCAAAAATCTCCTTTAAATTTCTGAATTTGTGTCAACAAATACATTTCCTACTATGATGACCGTTACACAAAGTATGCCACCAAAATTCTGAGTGTATTAGATAGAAATACGCTGGGTGTACTCAGAAGCATAAATACATATATTCAGGCACAAACATACGCAAGCACACAAACGCATAAACAGTTAAAAGTTATCCATTTTCAATGAATTTTATCACCATTCACTTTTTACGCCCGTTATCTAACTATATACGATGTGTGTGTTAATAACTAATGCCTTCTGCTCACCGAGGAAAATTGACTCAAATATTATCAGCTAGTATCACGACTGAAAGTCCATTCCCCAGACGAAAAAAAAAAAGCACAGACCGATAAACACAAGTTAGTCGACGGTCCACTTTTATACACAACTACGGTGTGTAAAAATACATAATCATCCGCTTGGACATGTAGATGGAATCAAGTCCTTCAACAGTTCCCCTCAGTGGCAATTGTATGAGATCCTTCAGAATCTTTACCCATAATGGGTAAAGATACCATCGCTGAAAACCACTCTTTGTGATAGTTTCGTCAGAATGGATGGTAGGAGACATTCTGACGAGCAGTAATAAAGTAAAAGAAAGTAAAGTCGGCGACCATAGTCAAGGCTGACCCGAAGGCTCCCTTTTTGATAGCAACTACACCGAGGTGTAGGGGACGGCACTACTCCATTCTTTGGATTGTTCCACTTTATCCTCTATCCTTACCTTATAATGCTAAGTGTTAAGCAAGGTGTCATAAAGTACCATTTTTTTTTAGTCTTTTGTATTACTCGACCTAAGGATTGAATTCCGATTTCCCGGACCATTGGCAAACTCTCTACGTTCGCCAATGATCCGGAAGACGGGTTCATTCCTTAGGCCAATGTTACGTTAAAAAAATGAAATGTTATTATTTTGAACTCTCTCACAACGATGAAAACGAACGTCAATGTTCTTTGACAAAACCAATTGACCAGCAGTTATCTTCAAATTGAACTGTAGGCGGTTTCCATTGGACAACAAATTCAGTAAGTAAACGACAACGCTACATGCGTTTATTAGTCGCCCCATTAAATGCTATGTAATCTTCTACAAGAGAGGATTTTGTCACTATTGGCATGTTGCACCATATGACTCAACACGATCCCAACAAAACAACTTTACCATATATAGACTTGTGAGTATCTAAATCATCGATATGATCCGCATCTGCATATTTCACTATGAGATCATTACAATACCCATCAAAGAATAAACTATAATAAAATATTTACTTCAACTATTTTAAAAACCTTTTGACACTATCAATGCTCAACACCGGGGTTTAACATAAACCGACTCAGATTAGTAACAGCAGCTGACCAATCTGGTCACATTGTAGTCAGAGAAGATGTTTCGTATTCATGGAATGCTTGGTAAATTTCCCTATTAAAGGCGACTTCATCCGCATTTAAACGACGGAACCGGTCACTCTCATCAGGTGTTGTACTGACAGTATGTCTGTTCTTCATCTCCAAAACGATGCAAAATACACTACAACTACTTGGTTTTATCAATCCAAAGACAGTATTTCAGTTTTTCAGGCTTAATATCCATTCCATAGAGTGCTGCACTTATCCATAATACGAAATCTTGAACTCAGCAATGTAATTAATTTACTAATCAAGTCAACATTATTTGAAAGTTGGATCAAGTTATCCACATAGAGCGCAATGCTAACAAATCCATTGTAATTAGACAAGCGACAATAAATATGAGCATCAACATATATCTGCTTAAATCTCAGTTAGTTAAAACATGAATCGACAGTAATTTTCTATGAACGTGTTACTTAATTCAAATCATAAATGCACCCAGGGTTTGTATGAGGAAAGTTAATGTAAACTTCAGGTTACCTCGTGCAAATATCTTTGTCGGGAACATCATTTAAAAAGGCAGAAATAACATCCACAAAGTGAAGTTCAAGATCAAGTATTGTTGCTAGTGAAAGTAAAACTCGAATTGTATTGTATCGCCCGATTGGAAAGAATACTTCTTCAAACTCAATCCAGTCTAATGTTAGAATCCTTGGACCACAAAACGCACCTTAAAATGGTTAGTAGATTTCTTAGAATTCCCATTTTTTTAAAGAAATATTTATATCCAACAATATTTTTATTTACGACCTAGTCGAACGTCTTTATGCTCACCTGCAACCAATATTAGTCGTCGGTAGCATTTCAACTTACATTTGAAACTCTGGCTAAGTTAGCGGCTTCTCTAGTGTTTTACTCATTTATATCGGTAAGTTGCACCTAGGAAATATGTAGTCTTCCCAGCTGGCTTTACTTGACACTTTGGGCTTGACATATGAAGTGTCTTCTTAAAGGTTTCCTCACACATTATTTTTATGGCAAAATTGACAAGGTCAACATCAGCAGGAATAACCTCGCTAACAGGATCAACCTTTTCTCTGTGTTTAGTATTCGGTGAAACTTCAACAATTTCCGTTTTTTCTTCCTCATTTGAATACCCTCTGTGAACGATAATATTACAACCAACACAACTGATCTGATCACTCTCATGCCGGTCATCAACTTTTATGAACTCTAAGAATTCAGCATCACGAATCACAAATATTCCCTTTGAATTTGAATGAAAGAACTTCCAACTATTTATACTGGACAGGTTCTCAACAGACCTTATCTAGCTAGCCTTTTTTACGAAGATTTCAGCGCAAGTCTCTGAGTGTATGAACATAAGCAAACTATCCAAATACAAGGAAATATGACACTTCCAGTTTCCCTTAATACCAATGTTCCTATGGGATTCTGTTCCCTGCTGCAGATGTTTGAAAACAATAGCTGATATGTGGTGCTGTAGCAATTATTTCACACGTCATAGAAACGGGTGAAAATGGCATTTTTAGCATAGAACCAGCAAATTCACAAATGTGCGACACAGTAGTTCCACAACACCGTTTTTCTCTGGTTTGGGGAATTGAATGCTGAATGTCGATACCACACGTTACATAAGATACAAAGAACCTCTGCGAGGTATGCTCTCCACCATAGTTCTATCAGATAACCATATATTTTCCTGTTAAATTTCCATCTAAAATTATTCATTCATTAAATTTATTAAATATTTTGATTTTATGTTTTATGAACATTGTGTGGACATATCAGGATTTGTCATGGTTAATGATTGCTGCTAACTGATATTCACACATATCAGAAATCTCACTGGACACTGGTTCAAGGAAATAAGATGCACTGTTTCTGATTGGTGTCTTGTGATATTGCATCTTGATGCATCCTTCACAAGGAGATTTATTCGAAGTAGAACTTTGTCTATATACTTAAAATTTAGGCAGACCACTTGCTTTCTAAATGTTTCATATCAATGTGTTCTAATCATTTTTGCCATGTTTCATGTCTAGAGGTTTATTCAAATTTTGTCGAGGAATGATGTGCATATGATACCAAGATTACAAGAATAACCAAGACTATTATGTCACCGCTTGTGATAAATAGAAATTCTCACTTATAGAATACACTATGTTTGTTATGCTCATCTTATTTCAGACTGAAAATAACCTTTTGGAAAAGCAAGACGTTGTGTAGTCTGTTTGAAATTATATGATTACCATTATCAAGACCAATTAAGAATATGATATCCTCTGGCTTTCACTATTCCTCTTACTATTGTCACAAATAATACTTTGTGAGCACAATCAAGCATTTTTATGTCAACTTAGATTTATTAAAAGTCATGTGATCGGATACACTAGAGTCAATTATTATTGTACTTACTTTCAAAGTTCTTGCAATATCTTGTGACAAAAAAGCAGCAGAGAGGTAACAGATATCATACGAGTAATAAGACCCGTTAAATTTCTCTGACCGTGTCAAGTATTATATCGACAACATCCTCCTCGGTGATGATAGTCATTCTTACTTGTTGAATTAGTTTTGCCAACACATCAGCATGCATTGTCATTACGTTGTGAACCATCACTTTTAAATGGATTGGGAACCATAAGTATTACATAACTAATTCATTCGCTTTACGGGAACCTAATGGTTGTGGTCACTCACATTTGATTTTGAAACGTTTGATTTGCTTTATCTCCTTATAGAATCGTTAAGACTTCTCGATCAATGGACTTTAAAAGTATATTATTTATCGAACTAGTGGTTGTGTTCATGTTGGACATCTAGCAATGTAATCAACGCCTCATATTTTTCAAGTTAAACGTTTTCAAATAAATGGCACGCAAGCTGCTTATCGGTAATAGTATCTGCCATCTCATTCAATTGATCATGTATAGTTTTCATGCAATTTCTGTGTTCAGTCATGTTACGTACGATCTAGTAACGAGCATAATGATATTTCTGGTGAATATAAGTTTGTTGGTATTATTGGCCCAGCGGTTAGAGTGTTCGCCAATGGCCCGGGAGACCTGGGTTCAATCCCAGGTCGAGTCATACCAAAGACTTTAAAAATGGTACTTGATACCACCTTGCTTAACACTCAGCATTATAAGGTACGGTTCAAGGGTAAAGTGGAGCAATCCTGGGAATGGAGTAGCGCCCTCCCCTACACCTTGGTGTAGTAGCTATCGAAAAGGGAGCCTTCGGGTCACCCTCGACTATTGGTATTATGTAAACTTGTCATTTGTTGACTTGGAGCATCTGACGCATCTTTAGCAGATCCTCTGTGTCAAACATGAATTTATTTTCCCTTGTTAATTCACTGTAGGATAAGGGAGAAAGCAATATCCTTATGATTGTAACATATTCAAGATAGGACCAAGATACGAATATGTGAAATATACGGATCTGTAAAACGTTCACATGCATAGGAATCCGAAAAAAACATTCGAAACACTGACGACTCTCGGTAGTTCAGTTGACTTTTAGGTTTTCGACACGAGGAGAGAGAGACACAATTCTTACTATGCTGACTGTTCAATCTGACCCGACAAGGTGCGGCACACCCGCTAGACACAACTGAACTCGTCCAGCTGCGGATTTCAAGTCGCTTCGTCCAGCTTCAAATCTCAACTAACAGTTTTGTTTCTAAAATCACACAAAATCCTCAGCTCATCGCTTCCAGGCATGACGTCATTCACATCTCCAGTCCCATTTCCTATCCGGAAATTTTATTTTGACATATGTGATTGTTACATACTGTCCGCGCGAGCGTGAACACCTGCACTCAATGTGTGCACCTACCCATGCACTAAGCTGAACAGTTCGAAGCTTAACTAAACCGAAAGATATAATATAACCAACGAAAAAATGATAGTATAAAAAAATCCCTCCGCAATTATATAACATTATGCAACTTATATATCTCCGAAAACTTTCTCAACTAGGCAAATAGTAAACTCATTTACATATTTCAAACCAAGCCTTTCATATATTCCAATTTTCACCTTCCAGTGGTTTGAAACATTAAATTTAAATTTTTTAGTCATAACTATAATTTCCAAAAATGTTGAAGTGTGTTAAATCAGTTATATCTCAGCGTTCACAAACGTTATTTATATTGGCCCATAACCTGTTAATATTTGAGACATGCAGCACACCAAAAAAAAAAAAAAAAAAAACAATTGCCGAAACCATAGTAGCAAACGTAGCGACTGTACAACATCCTTGGACGAAAAAAAGCACAAGCCGATTAAAACAAATTAGCCAACGATCAACTGTTAAATACAACTACAGTTTGTCGAAAGAAAAAAAAAACTATCCAGTAGCACATATCAATGAACACTACTTCTTTGAATTGTGTATGCAAAGCCCCCGGAATATTTTCCAAAACAATAAAACAATCATTAAAATATCTTTCTTGGCTTAGAATTCAACACGCTTATTTCGGTTATTTTTCTATTGATTAAAACCAGTGGGAGTTGGTCGTTTTAGGGTTAAATTAAAGACCTATTTTCAAAACTATCTTTTTGAAGCCATGAAAATTATTTTGGGAAATGTTATATGTTCTTGCCATTTGTTGGACGCAAAGTCTTCATTCGAAACATAACTTACTCTCTTTCAAATACTTGTTTTATTTTCATGCCTTAAAATACTGAAAAACATCAATTGCTACGAAAAATATCTTGTTATTTCGAACCAATAAAAATCTGCCAAAAAAAACAAAATCCTTTAGACGAAGAGATTTTTTGCTGAAATAAGAAAATATATCAATATTAAGACTTTTATTCTTTGTTTATCGTTGAATTTATTTTTGTTTAAACTTACATTTTAAATTTCCACTGTAATTATTTTCTTATTACAGTGTGAGGGATATTTAATAATTCTATATCGGGTCAAAAAATATTCAAGACCCATCTAAGTTCTTTCCCACCTTTTATTTCATTTGTTTATTTATTCGCGTGTGGGCGTGCGTTTATGTTACCTATTTTTTTCAGACTCCGTCATTGAGCGATAACTATAAAATATTCTAGTGGTGAATAGGACTGGCGCTTTGCTTGGTTAAAGACATGTTTTGTAAAATACAACAAGTAAAAAATATCGTTTGGATTGTGTAGAATTGTCAGTTGTCAAGTGCCAGCAGAGTAAATCTGCTGGGGCACAGAGAGTGGATAAATGTTATTTAGAAAATAATATATTTCGATGCAAACATTCTTCTTATATTCGAATTTATACATAGTGTAAACTATTCAAAAATATGAGTCTGCGTAACGTTGATAACCTTGAGTTGCTGCTTGTCAAAACACATTGGGGACATCAATTCTGATATCGTCTGAAGCTACGACATTGCATTTTATTTAATACCCTCGCATCTTCATATCTTAGCATTTGATGAAATTTCAATTTAGGAAACGGCATAAAAAAAAAAACAACATATTTATGAACATCATTTCATGAGAATGTTTTTAACATGCACTGTTTCCTTGAAGATACGGTTTTCTAAATTTTCGTTTAACATTGAAAAAATACCTGAATACAATAAGTATTTGTATTTGTAGGTGACCTGCGGAACTAGCTCTAATAAAGAAATAACGTATAACAAAAGAGCTGCTGAAGACAATAGCATACACATGGGAAACATCGTGAATAATTAACAGCGACGGGAATATTGGTATCATGAAAGAAAATAACCTTTTTGTTATGCAAAAAAAAACAAAAAACAAACAAAACGAAAATTTATGTTAACATATTTCTCTATATATCTAGGTATCGATATATCTATCTACATATAAGTGCGTGTGCGTGTGCATGTGTGTGTGTGTGTGTGTGTGTGTTCGAGCGCGTGTGCGAGTATGTGTACCCGTTTATTTAAATGAATATTTTTCAGATGAATGCTAAAAGCATCTGTATGAAACGGAGTGCTTACATTAATAATTCTCAACTTGAAAATCTCCTATCTACCATTATTAAAGCCATGAACTGCGTATAAGTGCATATTAGGTTGCATGCACGGATATGCAATTTTATTCTGAATCTGTTCACCTTTTCGCAGGAAAATTTCCCAAATGAGTAAACTAATCACGGATTTCATTTATTCCGCTGGAAAAATGCGCACACAAAGAAATTATTAAAGGAACGAATTTGTAAGTGACCTAAAAGAAATATTTTCAAATTATCCTAACTTCGTCTTTGCCAAAAAGAAAAATGTCTGCGAAGACGTACAAGGGGAGCCACAACAGTCAAACGAATGTCTTAATGTGAGCTTGTTTATTACTAGATATATATATATATATATATATATATATATATATATATATATATATACTGGTATATTCGCTCAAGTACACAATTTCCCGCATGAGGCACACAAAGGTACACATTAACACCCACTCATATATATATATATATATATATATATATATTCCAATTCACTCTTACGATATATATATATATATATATATATATATATATATATATATATATATATATATATATATATGTGCGTGTGTATATTTATACTGGAAACTTTGAAGGAGAAAAAAAAACGATACTGTAAGTGATTTTTTAAATATGATTTTCACGTCTTCCACGTAATTAAATGTAACTAGATTACATTACAATAATAGCTATTTTGTAAATACTAAAAGCCTTTCCATCATCTTTAAACGCGGAAAAAATGAGTGTTTTCCAAATATCAATGAAAGATAATCAGTACTTAACTAAAGCACACGGGTGTGTTTCAATAAGTTATTAACTTACTTGTTACTTATTAGTATTTATATTCATATATACACATTTTAATGAGATTTAGCATGAACTATTCTACAATGTATTTATTCTAAATATCAATATGTAATAATCTTTTAAAAATCATTATTTAACGCCTGAAAACAATCTTACGCTGCACCAATTTCTGTATTATGTTACATCAATAAAACCAAAGTGGTACATTGTTGAACGAATTATTTTAACTCAAAATTAAATTATCTTGAATAAAATGATTTCTAAGGGATTTAAGAATCAGTGGTAAATCTAAGTTTCTATTCATGCTCACAATGAGTTCCAAAATGTTCAATAGAGCTGATTACTAATGTTCAATATCAGCCATTAATTTATGCATTTATTATTCATTCCAATATACCTTTTTTTATAAATACAATCATGTTATATCTCCCAGTGAATAAAAACTAAAAGTAATTAATTTTTCGTTAAGTTTGCTCGAATGAAACTAATTCTAAAGAAAAAAAAAATCAAATTGATAATATGCTTCTTGTATGCAATAAAGATATATGCCTCTATGTTTTGGGGATGCATTTGTCGATCTTATTTTTTTAAAAACTGAGATCGACAAATGCATCTTCAAGTACACATTCTTTAAGTACACATTCGACAAATGGTTCTTTAAGTATACATTTTTTAAAATTTTATTCATCCACATGATTTCATAATACTTTACTTCTTTTAAAACCCTCTATATCCTAGTGTTACGCCATTAATGTTCTTTTGGCAGAACTTCGGATATGTTGACTATATCCAGTGCCGAAAGGTGATGTCTTTCCACAAATGGTGTCATTATGCGACACAAAAGACCGATAGTATACAGTTTGTCTTTTGTGTGACACAAAAGATTGATAGCATACAGTTTGGAAAATCTAACGAGAAATCTATTACCATTACTCCCAGGTCCACTCTGAAAAGGTATCGTAGTATCTTTTGAGGTCCTTTTTAATCCAAATATATCTCCTCAAAATGGTTCATTTTTTATATGGAATAACTGTAGATATTTTGTATCAAGAAATGTTTCTTGAAGCAAAGAATGTTTACAAAGATTATCATTAATTAATTGTGTGTAAACAAATGACCATTATCAAAAAGGATTAAGCGAAAACCTATAAGCATTAGTAATATAAAGGAATGGTTGAAGCCGTATAACAGTTTGACAATTATTGATACTAGATAGGCATACATGATATTATAACTGAGCAAAAAACTCTACAGAAACAACACAAAAAATGTAAATATAGATATATAAACGTCAGTCCCAAAACTTAAAGAAAAAAATTGCCTAGGGCAGGTTGATTTGCTGTTAAAATCAATCAATAAATCAATCGCTCTGAGCTCTCTTTCCTCTTTGTTACCATGTATAGTTTGCCCAGTCGGCTAGGGATGTAGGATACACTGACTGCTTATGTGTAAAAATCCCTCAACAAGTGTCCTAGATATGACACTAAAAAATCTGATGGTTAGGTTCCAGTAATGCTAGAGCTTTGAGGAATACGGAGTACCAGGTCTTTACCATTGCTCGCAGGTCTACTCTGGCCTGAAGTGATAGCACCAGATAGGGCCTATGGGTCAAATAGACCTGAGTCGTAGTTTCGAGAGTTTACTGCTTTTGCATTCAAACTGCATACTTATACTAAACTGAATTGTTTGAAATAAAACTATTTTTGACATTGAAACTCTACTTAGGCTAAACTTAATTATATCATATAGAACTGTTTTCACAATTAACTGTATGTAAACGAAATCTATACTCATTCTAGACTGAATTGTTTGAAATAGAACTGTTTGAATAACATGAATGGCTTGAAATAGAAATGTTTTTGACTATTAAACTGTGTACTCATGCTAAATTGAATAGTTTGAAATGGGACTGATTATTTGTATAAAAGCGGATTTGGCATTAAATAGTCTACAAAAGTTGATATGCCATAAACCCAACCAAACAACCACTCAACTATGTTTAATTTTATGTTTCTATCGGTAAAAACAGGATTCGATGGCTAAATTGTTACCATACTAAAGTTTTCATTTTCCGCAACAACTTTCTTAGTGTCAGATTTTGTTTTCTCTGAAAAAATCTCAAGTCAGTCGAGTGCTGTCTGAATAGAAAACTGCGCTATGGCGCTATTCCCTCGTCCCAATTTTTTTGAACCAGCATTCTGTACCGCTTACCATTCTTGACGGAAGTGGCAATACAAAGATTTTTATGTGTAATTATTTGTTCATTGCAGCTCGGAAGCCTCACTCTGATCGTTCTGATAAGAAAAGAACCCAAAAATATTTTGCTGTGATTCAGGCTATCATTGACAACGATTCCAGCAAATCAATGAGTACCATAACCCTGGATAGGAGATTGGGGGAGTTTCTTATCAAGTAGGTAGGGCATAGTGACATTCTGCATTTCTCAGACAAGATGAGAAAGGAGGAATTTTATTACAGGCTATGAAAGATCACGCTGCAAAGTGTTTGAAGAAAACCAAGCATTCTTTTAAACCGAGCATTCTTTGTTATTTCTCAGATAAGAAAAATCCGGCCAGGATCAGTTGGTGATCTTACAGAACAGCTGGTGGTTTGCTTCCTCTCTCAAAAATATATTGATCAAAACTAAACACCCAGTCTACATTTAAGTGTCTTGGGTGGTCTCCGACAATACTAATGTTATGCTTCCATTCATCTTCCCATATGGGATATGATACAACTATCAGGACAGCATCAAGTATTTAGAAGAGTGAAAGCTATGCTGGATCGAAAGGATGGCTGCTGGAATATTCTACATCTGACATCAGAACTCTGAGCGCTAGCACGCACGTAGGAGAAGACAGTTTCGGCTGTGAGAAAACTTCTGCAACTACATAACCTCCATCATTAGGATGCCTATCTCTCCTGGTCTCATTCCTCTTGGTTATTATCCGCAGTGCGCTGATGAGCGAGAGCAAAAAAAAAAAAAACATTTTGGGCAACAGCAAAGTTCGGAAAACCAAGATCATGATAGCATTATCAAATTTTAACAAGAACAAATTCGGAAAACTTGCAGGAAATTGCGGTACTATTTAGTGGCTATGGTTGAAAGCAATTTTGATTTTGTAGATATTATTTATCTGAAGTACTTCAGTATATTTTCCTGTAATTTTGATAAATATAAATGGTAAAGAAAAATGTCAGATTTATTTTGATTTTTGTGTAATTTAGAGTACAATTAATCCATCGCTCTCGATATATTGTTTTTTTTCTTTCTTTTCATTATTACAATCCCATATTATCCTTGAAATTTTCAATCTGAAACTTAGTTTTGTTCAGGTATAACTTGGGGAAAGGAAGCTTTGTTATTATATTGACTTGACGCAATATTGAAGTATTCATTGAATTATATTTTCATTTAAATTCACTTGCTGAATAATTCTTACTATCTGTATGCTTCCGCAAAGATATTAGGTAGGCATCGTTCCCTTTAAATACCATATTATACTAATTACAGTTATTTTTTTAATTTATTCAGAATATTCTTATGAGAACTAATGATTTCTATTTTGACTTTTACATTCCTACACCTACTTGTTCTTCATGTTTTGTAAAATATCGGGCAATCTGACTTTGTTTTAGAGTAGGAAATTATATTTTCATAAATACTCTCTTTGCTGATAAAGAAAAATCCAGATGTTAATAACCTTACAGAAATCTGCTTTAAAATCTGCCGAATGGAATTGTCACAGAATGACTTTATATTTAGTGCCACAATATGATTTATATTTATCAGTTATTCATTTTTTTAAGAAGATTTATTCTCTATTTTAATTTCAGTTAGATATATAGAAATATTACGTTTGCATTAACTTTTTTATAAATTCTACGAATCATTTGAATTTAAATACAGTTAGATATGCTACTCTATATTTATATTCAAACACCAGATATCCATAATATATTAAAAACAACAACAACAACAACAACAACAACAACTTGATGCCTGACCGACGACATTGATTTTAATATAATTGTGCTCATATATGCTAATTCTCTCTGCTTTAATAAAGAAATAAAAAGAACTAAACTCAGATAGTTATATTTCATGAGACTTATCCATAAATACTTAGCATAGAAATATAACATTCTTAATATTACACACACACACACACACACACACACATATATATATATATATATATATATATATATATATATATATATATATATATATATATATATATATATATATCATTAAGAACAAGAAAATTAATGAATATTTTCCATTATAAATTTGTTTCATCCGTTTTCAAACTGATTCCTCAGATGAATTTGAACAGATATTCAGATGTTTTTATCTTGAGCTCTAGGGAATATCATTCATATAACTTAAGGTTACATTGGTAATAATTTATTATTATTTCATTAGATTTTCACTTCTACATGTCTCACGGTATTAATCAATTCATTTATATTAAACAAACCTCTTTTTGGTTCCAGACGTTTTAAGAGAACTTATTAAAAATCCTTTATCATAAATTTATATTTATAAACTTGTAATATTTTTCCAGATATCTATCTTTTTATGGGTTTAGTAGTATAACTTAATTGTCATTTAACTCCACTCTTCTGGGGTTGTTTTACACATTTTCTTAAAAATATTTCCTGCTATCAATTATTATTATTATTTTTTTAAATTAATCACTTATAAGATACTTTATGCATCGTATTAACCTGTTAAAAAATGTTTAAAGTTTTTTGGTAATTTTTCTCCATATATATATATATATATATATATATATATATATATATATATACATACATAAATCTAGTATTATTGTCATATCAAATTAAGTCAGATGTTCAGATTTAACCCAATGTTATATAATTTGGGGGAATTTATCAGATGGTGTCGGCTATTTCATTTATCGATTTAATTAGTTTGGTTTCATATCGATTTATATTTTTTAATTTTTTACATTTATTTTTTTTATAATTCCATAGTATTAAACTAATGTTTTATGTGTATCTATTTGCTTCAAACCAAATGAATTATTGATAAAGTTTTTCCGAATCCCTGTTCGACAATGATTTTTTAAGAGATTATCTGTTATTGGATACTTTATCTATCGTTTTCAACCGTTAATAATACAACCGTTATATATATATATATATATATATATATATATATATATATATATATATATATATATATATATATATATATATATATATATATATAAATATATATATATATATATATATATATATATATATATATATATATATATATGCATATATATTTTATGTATATTTAGGTGAATAAAATGGTTGTTAAATTCTTTAGAAAATGTCGTTCCTTTAATAGTTATCACCCATGTTTATTTTAATAGTAAATGTTGAATAAAAAAAGTAAAAATATTTATTTTATAATTGTTTTAAACTGAACCGAAATATTATTTAAATCTTAAAGTGGGACGAATAAATAAATCAAGATCTAAATAGAGTTTATTATTGTTTATGTATCATATTTCGATGTATTTACTTGATAATAATAGAAATATACAAATTTAAAAATACATTATAGTTAAGGGTTATATTTAGTCTTGAAAATAGAATGAAGTTGTAGATATTTTAACTCCTATAAATATATATTTGGAGTATTTTATTGTAAAATTTTTAAAAGTCGAAGTGTAAAATATTAAATTTATTTATGAATACAGGTGAATCCTAATTCTTCAGATAAATTGTACAGGGTTGAACTTTAATATCAAATTGATTTATATTATTTGCCAATAGGAGGTCCTCGAATTCAGAATGAGAAATTTATTACAAGAACAATGGGTTATCGTATTACTGTATTTGATTTAATCAAAACACTATCCTAGCTTAGACTTGTCATCTATAATTCTAAATAGATTTCTAAAAGAAAATTATAGACGTAAAAAAGTAAAAAAATTTTTTTTTAAAATTTACCCTTATTTATGTGTCTGTCTTTACATGGTTCAATATTAGAATTATTAATCATTATAATCAAAAGATTTCATTTAATACACTACTGTTATCTTTGTATTCTATTTTTTGATGACCAAGAATCAACCCCAATTATAAATCGGGAATTTTTTAATTCTTGGTCATTTAATTCCCAGGAATATTTTGATTGGGCAGTTTGGTCCCTAAGTAAAGTTTTATTAAGTTTATGGTTATAAAATCGCCACTTTCATTTTACTTTCTATGTAATTTGATTCCTAAGTAAGGGATAATTAAATTTAGGGTTATAAAATCGGAATGTTAATGTTACCCATTCTATAGTTATTATGTGGAGTATTGTTTTCTTTATATGTATAAATTTGATTAAGGTCTAAAAACTCAAGTTCCTGTTGAAACTGTTGTTATGTAGAGCATCCTATATATGTATGTGTTTGATTATTCTCCTTCTAGCTATGGGAAAATTATAGGGTAGACTGGGTTATTTAGCCTTGGTTTAGCAACAATCTAACAAAATGAAAATTCTGTATTCAAATCTGTTAAACTAAAAATGACCTTGTGTCGCATCCGGCCCGAGTGGATGGGTTGGGTAAATTCATACACAGAATATGTACTCTGTTTTGTTTGCATTATTTCCTCTTTCAAAACAATATTCTATAAAAAATGATAAATAAACTTTAATCAATGAAGAATTTCCAATTATTTCAAGACACAAACTCAAGGCCAAACAAAATAGATAACAGAACATTAAAAAAATTATCAGAAGCTGAAAATAATAATCTTATTCTAATGTAATCTAATACACACAGACAACAAACAATAGGGAAATTTAATAATAATATAAGGTAAGTTTATTTAAGAAGCATATGCCAAGGAAAATCCATATTCTAGAGATCTAAATCCCACAAATCTATTTGTCAGAAATGATAATGAAGCACAAAAAATGTGTCAATAATAAAAGAGGAATGATATTATATTTATATATTTCAGACAACATTAGAAAAATACTCGTCAATAACAAAATTAGAGTCTACATAATGTATCTCTCAAAATATTACAAAGGATAACAAATCCGTAATCCCAATAAAATTTACAATGGAAAATAGTGTTAACTCTTGGAATCAGTGTACTACATATATTTACCAACAAAACACTAATACTTCTATCATACGTATATACCGGGTCTGTTTTTTTTTCACAAATAAACACAGTGGCTCTCTCCCGTAGAACACATGAATTCCTAAGCTCTAAGTTTACTACAGCATGGAAGCAAGATAATTTAAATTTTAAAACTCAAGAAAAATAAAATAACTCAAGTTACGAAAAGAGGTAAATTATTCAACATGTTTTTCTTAAACTCTGCACAAAATATCTTATCCAACATAGAAATAAATCTTAAAGAAATTAAATAAAATAAAAACATGATGACCATTGAAAATATTCAATGATGTCACGAAAGTGCTGTTCTTCGATGAAACGTTTAAACTTTAGCTGAATTCCTGTCACTTGTTAACGAGTAAAACTCTACAGATCTGAAAGAAAAATTAAACTGATGAGAATATATTTACTCCCATAATTTACTCAAAAAAGAATTATCATTTTAGAGCGGACCAATCTAAAGCAATCAGCCACTTTTGTTTTGAAGCAAACTCAAAAAATTATCTATTTTGTCCAACTCACGATTTTGCTATTTTCCTATAACGTGACGATGCATTATCGAATAATCAAGCGGCCATGATGGAGAATTAGTACGTGTGTCTTGTATCGACAACATTTTTCCAATAACGTGAACTTGCACCAATCATTCGCCTTTTTTACGATGAGGTCACATTAGATTCGCAAGAAATAATTTGGTCAGATTCCTTTGTTTAATGACATATCAACATTCATTTGTTATTTAATGAACAAGATATCCTTGAAGATCAGAATCTATCTGAAAGTGAAAATAGTAGCGTGACAGGAGTTTGAACTCGTTTACTTCGTTGTCACAGATCAACGCATTAGCCACTTCGCCACGGGGTCTCCCTCCCCCCAAACAAAATATAATGAATAAAAAACTGGGTAAGTCATTAATAATATTTCATTTAAATATATAGTAATATTTCCTGAGAATTCAAAATAAAATCCCATTGAACTTATGTATAGCCGGATAGACCAAGTTAGATAACGAAATTTTCAGACGCAAATTCGAGATCCCCGGATGACCAGATGTGTAACTCATGTCAGTTTGACCATAAGAAGAAGTGTAAGAAAATGAGATTAGTGACGTTACTGATAATTAGGACACCAAACACGATGAGAAAAATGTTTTGTTTATAGTCGCCGAGAAGACTACCAAGAAACGATCTCATATCCTGCTACCGCTCCTAAGTTGATACTAAGGTCATGTTTCATTAGACCTAACATATTCTATAGGTTGTTCAAAACCTGAATGATGCTCTAAATATTCTCTTCCAAAATATGAGTAAATAGTAAGGCATACTGTGTTCTTGAAATTTGGTTAGGCAAAAACACTGAAATCTCTGAATTTAACCCCAATTGTTATCCGCTTAAAAAATGACCTTGCTTTTCGCAGAGAGTTAGAGTAACAACATCATATAACATAACAGATTTAAACACAAGTTTAATTAAGTTTAATTACATAACAGATTTAAACAAGTTTAATTAAAATTTGACAGTCTTGTTATATATTAGCCATTATACGTGTAACATTTTCTTTTGAATTTGATATAAATTCTGAGTGACTGAAGATCACATGATTTAAAAGATTTCCAATCATACGTTTCAAAAAACATAAAGAAATGTTAATTTGTCGTCTTTATTTACTAATATTTCTTTAGTCTTGAAAAAATAGCTTAAGTGTTATTGTATTTTTTGTTAATTAATGGGCACTCATCAAAGCGCAGTGCAGGATTATAATTGCTTAACCAATTGATCTGATATGGCTGCGTAAGTTCATTCGAATATGCTTTTCTGACAAACTAACAGCTGATAATAAACAAATGATAACATAGAAAACATGTCGTTAGAATGCACATTATTCAATAAATGCGACAGGACCTCGAAGCGTAAAAAGGAAATTCTACTAAAAGAGTTATATATAAGTAAGCAAAAGATTTATATATAAGTAAGCAAAAGATTTATATATAAGTAAGCAAAATATATTAAATCAGAGAAAGATGCTTGTATAGATAAATCTTTGAAATTAATACGTAAGAAATTTCTGGATATATTAAAACAGTCTATTGTAAAACCGAAAGTAATCTGTTGCCGAAAGAAGCAACATTCTGACGTCGAAATCGATCGGAGAAATTTAGAAATCTCATAAATTCACAGCTAACCAAGTGACTATAATGATACATGACGTCACTGGAATAGATAATTATGGTAATAGCTGCTGGCGGAAGAAGATTTGGGGATGGAAGATAAGGACAAATAAGAATTTACGGACCAGTAAATACATATATGTGTCAGCCGAGGGCATTGTGTATTCTGGCAGTATATTACCAATAGGTCACGGATGACCAACGCCAGTGTCCAAGTTTATGACTCCCTACTCACCATACGGTACTTGCTGAGATCTCGCCGCAGCTTGTGTCGTAACTTTGTTGAGAGACAGTCTAACGGTTTCATTTGGCCCTCGTTAAACTGCGAGACGTCGGTGAGGAGTGACAAGCAGAGCTTTCCTCTATAAGCAATGGAGATTTATTAGCGGCTCACTTATTGGTTGTAACGTCAATGCAAAGCAGAAACAGTATTCGGTGCGGTTGCTGTGTGTCACTATATCATAAGAGAGTAAGCGTTGTCGACAACATAACATTAGGGTAAAAGAAGCAACTTTAAAGCTCTGCATGAATAAAGGGCTTAAATCAAATGTCCATTAAATAAATGGTTATTAACTATACATGTTAAGATCACGTCATTAAGAGTCCACCTTTATACACCCGCATACATGGGTGGGTGCGTGTGTGTGTATGCGCATGTGCACGTGTGTTATAGAGATTCTGTATTTTAAATATAGAAGAACATGAAAAGACGCATTTTTAAGGAAAGAAATCTACTATTTACCAAGGTCATATGAGTTCATGTTAATAATTTATAATTAAACATTCGATCGATTGGCACGATTTACGTATTTTAACGCAATGTCTTATGGTTGTTAGATACCAAGATATTATGGTACCACGTTTATTATTAAATAGGAGGTACCCGTGGTGTAATAGTTATCGTCGTAGGAAATGGACACGGCGACACGAGTTCAATCCTGGACGAGATTGATTGCATTTCACATAGCACTAATACCCTTGGGAAAGGCATGAATCCAATTATTTTCCCTCCAGCTATGGGTAAATAGTTGGGCAGACTAGGTTCTTCAGCCGTGACAACTAGTCAAGGAGAAGGAAAACTCTGAAGTCAAACACGTTAAACTCCGTTAAAAATTGACCTTGTGTCATATCCTGCCCGAGTGGAGAGGTTTGTAAATATGAGTATCACGTTTATTATACGTTCTCATATTCCCAGTTTTTGTGTCGTTGTTCCTTTAGAGGTTTGAGTGCGGTTCTACCGAAGAAAAAATAATCGTTTAACAAATCAAATTAACATACGGAGTGGATCCTAATAAGTATTTTCACAGAGTTGACCTGTGAGTAATGTCAATATAGCTGTACCCCAAATTACCCAGATCTCCTGAAATAGATCCTCATGATCAGATACAGTTGAGTGTCCAACCTAGAAGCCCCTTCTTTTAGGAAGGGGCTTATTTCTTTGCAAGAGATACAGTCAGTGAATACAAACCCTCTCCGTCTAGGTCTAAATATTTGAATAATATGATATAATCACAACTTATAATAGTCATTTGATATTTTTCCTATATTTGTTTATTACAGCTTTCTTACAAAAACGTTTATTTGGTATAGCCACAAGAAAATCATATGAACAAGAGGATGGATAACTATCATGAATGATCATAGAAATAAATTGCAATCCATGAATAATCGGCGACGACATTATGTTAAAAAACTCGTCAGAAAAGACAAAATTTGCATGATCAGTAATAAGCTGACGACATATGAATGAAGAAATGGGAAATTCTAAAAGGTTACACGATTGGTTTGGTTAGGTTTGGTTTTATGGCACATCAACCATTACATGCTATTTAAAGCCAAATTCATTTTATACGTATAAACAGTTCTATTACAAACAATGCAATTTAGGATAAGCATAGTTTTTTTTTAAACACAGCTCAATGCCAAAACAGTTCAATTTCAAACAATTCAGTATACCATAAATGCACAGATTCATTTTCAAAAATAGTTCTATTTCAAACAATTCAGTTTAGCTTCAAACAATTCAGTTTTGTATAAGTATACTTTTTGTTTACACGCAGTTAAATGTCAAACAGTTTTATTTCAAATAATTCAGTTTAGCATGAGTATGCAGTTTCGTTTCATGAGAACCATAGATAGGACGCTATGAGGTGCTGCAACTCCGGACAAGAGTAGACCCGGGAGCGTTGGGAATTTGGGGGTTCTTCACATTCTCCAAAGTACCAGCATTACTGGAACCTCACAATTAGAGTCCTAAACAGGATACTTGTCGGGAGAGCGTTCTTAACCCTCAGCACATGTGCAGTCAGTGTATTCTACAGCCCCAGAAAATTGAGTAAAAATGTTAAACAAGAATCATTTCATGATATCAGAGGAAGAAACTGAATTAATTGCAGATAAAACTGTAGATGCATCGTTGCGAAAGGTAAATCTTCAGAGAAAAAGGTGAAAAGTTAATAATTGTGACTCCGAACAAAGATCCAGCGCAGAAATAATTACATGATACTATTTACCAACCCCTCCGCTCGGGCAGGATATGACACAAGGTCAATTTTTTAGCGGAGTTTAACAGGTTTGAATTCAGAGTTTTTCCTTCTCCTAGACTAGTTGCCTAACCAAGGCTAAAGAACCTAGTCTGTCCTACTATTTACCCATAGCTGGAGGGAGAATAATTGGATTCATACCTTTCCCAAGGGTATTAGTGCTATGTGAAATGCAATCAGTATCGTCCAGGATTTGAACTCGTATCGCCGTGTTCATTTCCTACGGCGATAACGACTACATGATACCCAATATATTTAGGACAATTATATTATGATCTATATATTAAGGACAATTACATGATGATCAATATATTTAGGACAATTACATGATGGCCAATATATTTTGGACAATTACATGATAATCAATACATTTAGGACAATTACATGATGACTAAAATATTTAGGCCAATTATATGATGACCAAAATATTAAGGCCAATATATTTAGGACAGTTACATGATGACCAATATATTAAGGAGAGTTACATGTAGATCAATATACATTTAGGACAATTACCTAATGGCGAATATATTTAGGACAATTACATGGTGATCTATATATTAAGGACAATTACACGATGGTCAATATATTTAGGACAATTAAATGATGACCTATATATTTAGGAAAATGGGTTCAGCAAAGGCGAGAAAATATCGTATAGTAAGCAAATGGGACTGGGACGTTAATATATTAATAATTAAAAAAGCCAGCATCTGCAAGAAAGAATAGTTGACAATTTTCCTCATCTCTTCCCGAAGTTTAAGTGTAACAAGATATGCTTTATCTAGTACCACGGACCATGTTTCCAGAGTCAATAAATGGGCATGTAAGTGACGACAGGCCGGACAGTTTCACCAACCCGAGGTATAAATGTCGTACGGTGTTCAGTGAAACAACGGATTTCATGATTCTACCCCATTTTCTTTTATAGAGGCTGTGGTGAGCGGAGAAAAAATGTTTGCGTGAACATTGATCGGAGAAAGAATAAAAGATACGAGATTTGGTCATGTTCGTAAAGAGACAAAGAAACTACCCTGCACGTTGTTTCCGTTCTCCATTTCTTCCCTAATGCTCGGGCCCAAAAACTGAACTGAGAGTATAAAGAAATGAGGTCCTAAGACGACAATAATTAACAAAAGATCCATCTGAACTACGTAGCAGTAATCGAAATTAGGAATGATGTATTAAATTAATTAATAACTTAAGTGCAACATGTTAGCTTCGAAAGAATAGAAAATTAAAATGAACTAATGGAAAAAAAGGATCCACTTAGAATTATGGAAATAAGACGAATTTTATATTGACAAATTAGAATTACAGGAGAAAAAGCACCTTTGATATGCAAAAGAACCAGTGAATTTTAACTATAATTCAGATTGATTGATTAATTTTAACATTATGTCAAAATGTATTAGCTTACTGTATTCCTAGATATAAGCTAATCATGTTCATATTTAGATTTTCTGAAGTTGTTTTATTAGAACATTTTTTAATGCAAATGGTTCTATCGAATATAAATAAATTTAATTTGAGTCATAAACAGAACCGTGAATGGTTCTACTATTCCAGATTAGAGTGGACATAGAACTGACGCCTAATAATCAAATTCTGTATAGCATCATTCCAAGAACACTCCATTATTTTTTGGAGGGACTTCCAGTAATATACCACCTTGAACTGCAATGAACCAGTAGGATATCTTTGAGAGATACACCCAGCCGTAGATAAAATCAACAAAGTAATTAACGAAAAACAAGGTATGTGTGGGTCTTAGCTGCGACCGATAAAGTTCAAATATTGCGTGGGTGTAAATATTGCCCAACAAAAAACAAGCATTGCGAGGATGTAAGCCGTGACCAATGAAAAGCAAGCAATGGATGGGTGCAAGATGTGACCAATGAAAAACAAACATTGCATGGGGATCACGTGGTAGATTTAAGATTATATAAGGTCTACAATTTTGGCCTGAAGTCAGTTACCACTGCCTGTTCCGAATCGCGACAACTGATTTGTATGTGAGAAATCTCTTCAATTGCTCTCCTGCTCCACCCGAGTGTCACTGCCGAAGAATAGAAATATAAGATTATATTTATATATATACGTTTGCCTCGTTCTTTTTCAAGACCCAACGGTAGTATACTACATTATCCATCAGCAAAAAAAATCTGCAAGCCACGCCGAAAAGACGGTAGAATTTAAACAAACACACGAAAAAGACATGTTAGCAATTAGATTACTGGAAACCAAAGACTAAAATACAAAACATGATTCCTAAACTAACAACAGAGAAGTATGGAAAATAAATCATTTAACAAGACAATGTGAGTTGCCTTCTACAAGTACAAGTGTCCATATAACATTGATCACTTTTCATCTTTTATGAAGTGTCCTGACTTGTATGAAAACTTTCATCCCAGAGGAAATTGTTGGTGAATGATGGCAAAGATATATAGTGTGGCAACATCCAATATTCCACTCCTGGGGAAATAAAATAGGCTATTATGGATGCATGGGAAAAAAATCCATCAATCTATGGTATCTAAATAGACAAACGCAAAGACAGATCATGTCATTCATGACTTGAAGGTAGACACGTGAAGCTATCGAATATTAACTTTTGCCAAATTGCAATTTTTCTTTCTTAATAAAGATAATTTGACTTTTATATTGTTTTGAGAAAGACTGCGCATTTCTTGAAAATATCTTTCTACTGATAAAATGATATAATGGATAAAACAAATGAAAATTGCAGGTACCCAGAAATAATTTTAAATAAATAATAAGATATTTTTAAAAGTTATTGGTCTCATCATTAACACTTTTCGGTTGACAGGGCATTGAATACGCTGACTGCAATATTCTGCATTAAAATAATATAAAATTTCGCTGTAAACTGATTCGAGTTAATTAATTACCAATAATATAAAAAAAACATATATCTTCAACATGCATATTGCCGCCTTTCGACGGTGCTGAGAATACTCTTTACAGAATCCTTCCCTGACAAATGCAACCAAAAAAGGGGTCTGGGTTATGATATCAAATTCCGTCTAATTTTAACGATTCTCTTCTATAATTCTGAGGATTTTGGGGTGCTCCTTCTTCGCGGCAATTCCCAAGTCTACTAGGGCCTGTTCTATTAGTTCCTGTTTGGCTTCTAACTCAGTGTAAAACATATATTTTAAAAATTATTCGTACTCGATTGGACTGCGTAAAAAAGAAAATTACTTAATAAATAACTATAGAAAAAGTAAATATGGACGTACAATGTACACTATCTGCTGATATCTAGACCTAAGATAACCCTATATGTTTTCAGATGCTTTTAGAATTAGTCAATTAAATACCTTAAAGCAAATTCTACTACATAGGATTTTTAAATACTTGTAGTTTTTATAATAACTGGACGAGGCATATAGCCAAAGCAGTATTCCACTTAAAATTGTCAGTATTAGTTATGAATTCACATTTTGTTTGAAGAATTTGACTGGAAACAAAGTATTTATTGAGCAAAAATACGTCTGTTTAGATAGTTAGATATGTAGCAGCTTTTACACTTTTTTTTAAATGTATAGAATAACAAATTACGTGGTTTCTTTATTCTAATATTATTCATAAACATGATTTAAAGACCATTCCTTGCGGACGGACCTATTAATATTAGACATTTTGGGGTGTAATGCCACATAGTTCATGACCCAATATCGAGTCTCCACACAGAAATGAAAGTCAAGGATGTAAGAATAATTTTCATAGTCTCAGTCCATTAAACATATGAAAGTGATTAAAGTTACCTAGGAAACCAGACAGAAGAGACTTTTATCGTTTTTTACTCAGCGATAATGTAATTACTGTGAAAATATTAATCGTGTATTGTACCGTAATATTCCTACATCTTATCATAATGCATCGATCAAAGTGGAACATTACTAATTACGATCTATAAAAAGTTTATCTTCCGAAAGGAAAGACTAATAGCCTTTTTTTTTCTTTTCAGAAAGTATCAAACCCAGCTGTCAAACACAAAGCACATACACATTTATAAAAAGTAAAGTTGGCGACCATGGCTAGTACGTACATGTTTGAAAGTGTAGAATATCTCTATCAATCAGATTTTAACTTTTTTGTAAATCAATCTTTTTTAATAAATAATAATTTTTTTCCATTCTTATTCCTACATAGTCTTTACAAAATGCGACTATCTTTCTTTTATTGTCAAATTCATAAACACTTGAATTTTATATGAAATTATTCTGAGATATGTATTTACTAACAAAAAGCGACAGGGATTTCTTCACGGGAAGTGGATTACATGATATATAAGAGTCTATTTCTATAGAAGTGAATAATTTATTTGAACTTATTTCAACGGATAGGATTATAGTAGATGGTGTTAGATCCGAAAATTGTCAATTTAGGAATTTTTAAAACTGTCCTCAACTCGATTTTCGATAGCCGAATCAATTTGAAACCAATTTCACTTTCATCGCCGCTTAAGTCCAAAATTACATTTGGATTTGATTCGACGAGTTCATTCCCTACGACAATAAATGTCATGCTTCCAATGCACACACACACACATGCACACACACATTACGAACATACACACACGCTTTGACAAGCATACATACACACGCACATTTGTAAAAAAAACAAAAAACATATGACCATTGTTAACAATATATAACGATCAAAAATTTTAAAAAAGCAGTTGCTGAACGACCACTTACCACTCATCTCACAAACTATTCAAGTAAGATGAGGAAGATATGCTGGGCACGGCTGGAGAAGCAAGGACAAACACCTAAGTGACCTTATTCAATGAATTTGTTTACATTACTTGGATGACCGGCAGAAACATGCATTCATCAAATCAGTGCAAACGCTGGATGCCACCTAAAGGGTTTACCAGAAGTACTGGCGTAGGGTAAAGCTGGCGAGACTGACAGACAGATAGATAGATAGATAGATAGATAGATAGATATTTAAGGGAATATCCACTGTCGACAAGTTTTGTGGATGAGGTCTGTGTCTTTCAGTTTGTATCCACACACACACACATAAATTGTTTGCGAACATTGTCTAGGGGGATACGAAGATTCCCTTTTCAATAGCTACTACACAAAGGTATATAAGAAGGTGCTACTCCATTCCCTGGATTGCGTCACTTGATCCTTATCTTATAATGCTGTGTGTTAAGCAAGGCGTCATCGAGCACCATTTTTGAGTCTTTGGTATGACTTGACCGGGGATTGAATCCCAATCTCGTGGACTATTGGTGATCCCTCTACACATTAGGACAATGGTCCGGTAAATTTCTACACTAGTATTATCCAATAAATAAGGGGGATTTATCTAATGAAGAGTAGCAGCTTTTTCAAGAGAGTTTCCGTGGTGTAATGGCTACCATACGAGACTGCAGCCCCGATGTAAACACGTTAAAACTCAAGTTATACTCCCCTTTAATTTTGAACTAATATCCTTGGGAAATGTATGAACTGGTTTTGATATAGGTTAAAAGATATCACTGATGCACTTCAACATGAATATCTTTGGTATTAAATAATCCGCCACCGTTGACATGCTACTATAAATGAAACTACACCAACCAAATTAAACAAAAAGTAATGAGTCATTTCACGTCCTAGAATACAGTCAGTTTTACTGCTGCAACCGAATATATTTATTTACTTGAGTCACTTTGTTTCAACTCCGTAGACGTTCTTTTGATCTTTGGTTCGTAGTGGCCAACTCATGTCTACCTCATTTGTACATATCTTTTTTAAATCATAGTTCTCAGAACACAAGAGATATTCCGTTGTAATTTTCATATGATTTGCGCTACGCAACTAGTGAACATTTGAGAGAGATTTTCGATCTAGCCTGGAGCATTTGTTTGCTATGTAGACCATTTTGAATTGGCCTTAAAATAAATATTTCAGCGATATTAAAATATAGAGTCAGTTCGGAACAAAGCAGAGTTAACTTATGAAAAAAAATTCTTTAAGTATATTTTTAGTAAAAAATAATTGAATGATTTTTGTCTGTATACACGCACCTATACCCACACCCTAAATCTAATATATATATATATATATATATATATATATATATATATATATATATATATACACACATACACACACACACACACACACACATATATATATATATATATATATATATATATATATATATATATATATATATATATATCATGCATAGAATCTTCCAAAACTTGTTGAAATTATTTCAAATTTGAAGAAATGATTATATGAATTTTAAAAGGAATTCAGCTAGTTTTCAAATGAATTTAAACTGGAAATTCTCTTGTGTTACCTGTATGAATAGAATAATTTAACAAGATCAGGGCAGCCATGTGAAAAGGAGATACTGCAGTGTTGTTAAGAAACGAATCAAATAAAAAAAAATGGGAATGGTGATCGTCAAAATAATACACAATATCAGTGATTAAAATATGTAACTGACTTGATTGAGTAAAATCCTTTTTCGATGAAATTAAAATAAATCATCTAAACTTCCTATTTTCCACGGAAAATGTCTCCTTCCAAAATACTTTTTCTTTTCTTTTTACTCACTCTAGGAAAATTTGCTTTTCTGTACCCATTTGGAGAAACTCATTTACTATTTAAGATTTCGTCTGCTTATTATTTTGAATAAAGAAGGCTTCTCACGTAATTTAAAAAGATAAAAGAAAAAAACGTCTTCACGAATGATAATTTTTAATTACTCAATTTGATTCAATAAAATAATATTTACTTAATGAAGAGATTATTCAATAAATAAATTGTATATGGTTCTATTATCTTATGATTTAAAAGTATATAAAAACAACTGCAAGATGATACATTTTTGAAAATTACTTAAAACGTATTTATTTCGTTTTTATGTCTTGCTTAAGTTTGTTTGAGAGCACACGCTTATGTATGTATGTCGGTGCTTGTGAGTGTAAATTCATTATAATTTTTTAAGCTATACAAAATAATGTATAATATACCGGCGGCATCTCTGCGTTTTCCTAGAAATGACACTAAAACATTTGAGGGTGAGGTTCAATTCTCGGAGCTATGGCAAATGTCGAGTACACCTTCATTGTCATTGCTTCCTAGTCTACTTTGGCACAGAGTGGTAGCACCTGATAAGGTTCTATCTATGGATCTTATAGAACTGTTCAACATTTGAACTGTGTGTAAAAATGACTGATGTTAAACTGAAAATATCTAAATATGTGCTAATGAATAGAAAATGTTGAATATAATTATTGGTCTAAATTGAAATATTGTTCTAACATAGAAATTGTTGGAACCATTTACTGTGCAAACGAATGGACAATGTTTAATAGAATAAGTAATAAATAGCAAAACTTTCTACCAATGATCTGTTTTGAAACAGATGTTTAATAGTTAACTATGTTAATTTTTGAACGCCTTGTTTGATCCACAGTCACACTTTAAAAATGACTTCCCAGGTTGAATGATCTTTATGCCCAGATAAAAAGGAGACACTTGAGGGAGACCGGAGGATATAGCGGCCGAAACGTTATGAAAACAACAATAAAGACGAAGACAATATTTCGAAAATACTTACTGATGAAAATCATCACGCTTCGTCTCAAAAATCTAGACAACTAAAATTTGGCGTTGAATAACCTTCAATATTTGATGTGCTATGAAACCAAACCAAACCAAACAAAATAAAGCAATACAAAATATAATCCCCTAAAATATACAACCATTTAAACGAATAGTTTACCATCTATTTAATCATAGATTTACTAATTCATCAGTTTATATATTGATTTATTTCCCAATTCTTTTTTGGTCATGTATATGTATTTCAGAATATTGCTGTTGTTTAAAGCCAGTAAGAATCATAGACATTTTAAAAGAAGTCGTTTCATGTTATTCTAAAATTGAATAAGGTTCAACAGATTTTAATTGACCCACACCTTACTATCAACTTTTAAGATTTTTCAATTTAACAATTTAACTAAATTAGAAAATAATCAATAAAATAATTTATTTCTTAAAAGATTTCGATAGGGACAAAGGTAATCATGCAGTAAAGGTTGACAAATGAAATTTAATTTGGTATTCTAATTGGACTGGTTTACAAAAATAAATTTTTAGTCTGAGGCAAGAATGGGGATAGGTGTTTTTTGTTAATTTGAGTGGGCTGAATTCTAATCTATAAATAGTTTTGCTCTATCACCTCTAGTTTTCAGGCTTATAAATCGTCTCATTTTAGTATATATAGTATATATATAGAGAATATATGTGCATATTTCAAGAGTTGCAGCAGCTTATAACAGATAAAACAGGATAGATAAAGAACACTGATTGAATCAATATATTTGAATGGCACAATTACACAATTCATAGTACCACAGGCAATCAAAAGTGTCTTTTCTTAGAAGATCTAGTGTATTTTGCCTCCGGGATGTCACGTAAGAGCATCCAGCAGAAGTCTCACATCATGCCGGGGTTCCCTTTTCCTTGGTAGTTGCTCTCCATCTTCGTAATCTCATGGTGTAATCTTTCTCCATGCTCATCACTCATTGCTCCAAGGTTTGGCGTGAAGATGTTGCGGTGGGAATGGAGAAAATGAATCATGAGTGACATTCGGCAACCCATATCCTCGTGAGACTTTAGCAACTTCTCAATACACGCTTGGTAATCTGGTACGCGTGTTTTACCAAGGAAGCCACTACAGACTGACTTAAATGTTTCCAATGCTCTCAGTTCCTTTAAGTTAAGAAGCTCGTCAAAATCAGTATCCTTCAGCACTTCTCGGAACTGAGGTCCGACAAAGATGCCCTCTTTGAGCTTAGCAGCACTAAGACATGGGAACACAGTAGACAAGTGTTGGAAGGCAGCACCATTTTTGTGCAACGCCTTCACGAAATACTTCATCAAACCAAGCTTGATGTGAAGAGGAGCAAGAAGCACCTTATTCATGTCCACCAGAGGATTCTCCTTGAGGCTGTGTTCGCCAGGAACAAAAGCGCTTCTAGATCCCCAGTCTTTCTGCTTGTAATGCTGGGATACCGTTCAACTATCCCAGAGACAGAGAAAACAACGATACTTTATGAAGCCCGATTGCATACCCATATGAAGACCAATGACCTTGAGGTCCCCACACAGAATCCATTGGTACTCGCTGTACTTAATAGCTTCTAAAAGAAGGGCCATATTGTCATAGGACTCCTTTATATGGACAGAGTGTGCAATGGGAATGCTGGGATATTTATTCCCGTTGTGCAGAAGAACACCCTTGAGACTTGGCTTGGAAGAGTCAATTAAAAGACGCCAGTCTGAAGGATTATGTGGCAAACCAAGGGACGTAAACAAGTCAGGTATGTTTGTGCAGTAGCACAACTTGTTTTCCGTGTCGTAAAAGGAAATAAGATCTTTGTTCCGATTCCTGAACCTGTGATCCTTACATCTAATTGGACTAGGTTCCACTGTTTAAGCCGTGAAGCCAATACATCTGACTGCTGTTTTGACAAATACAAATCACGAGCAAGATCATTCAAGTCGTCTTGCGTGATCCAATGTCACCCATTGCCACTTGTTCCTGAAAATGTAGACTCAATATCTTCCAAAAATAATGACTCGGCAGAATTCTCCCATGAAGGCATTTCTTCCTCTGATGAGGACAGAAGATCCTTATTTACTGGATGTGTGGGTACAGGAAGATCATCTGAATGGTGAACGGGTCTCATAGCAGATCGAAGGTTGGGATATTTGATCTTTTTCCTAGAAGATACATTGAAACCAGTTATATTAGTTAAACAAAAATAACAATCATCTGCGTGGTTTCACAGCTCTCTCTCCAAACAATCGGGACTGCAAAGTTGAAAGCAAAGTTGAAAACTAAACGTGCATTTTAAAATATAATACTAATATTTAGTAACCCAAACGATGTGTAACACGATAGTTGAGGGACACCAACCTTCTGCGCCGCCTGCGAGACATCTTCCAGTGACTGCCAGAGTGTGGATTGAGACCTGCTGCCTTAACTGTCAAAATACGTCTCGATATATATATATATATATATATATATATATATATATATATATAATGCTATCACTTATATTTAGTGCATAATAACTAAAAAAAAGCCATAAGTCTCACAATGTTAGAATTAACCCTGAATTCATATACGCCTTTATGTACCGTATATGCACAAAATGCACACTAAGCATATCTAAAAAAAAAAAAAAAAGGGAGTGATGAGTAAACACGTATTTCAAATTTGAATTCAGCACCCTCAAATTAGGTAAAAACGGGTATTTTTGTGCTTGCCTCAATTTCTTTGTAAACCAGTGTTATCGATGTTTTTCATCAGGTAATGAACCACGCAAGATTGGAAAGGAGAACCCACTTTAAAACTTTCCTGAAAATCATAATAAACAGTTCTGTTTAAACAATTTGTTTTGTAAAATTTGTCGGGAGGGGAACACATTTGAAGTGTGGCCTTGAGATTTGCCCGGTGATGGAAAAAACAACATTGTCTTAATCTTTCATGAGTATTTTAAGTTCTTAAGTTCTAAATATGTGTTTGATCATACATTAGTTTTCCCTTCATAAATCAATTATAACGTTTAGCATATTCAAACTTGCTTATACGTATATACCGTTTTTGAAAAATGAAATATTTTACTTTCATTTATCACTTAACTTTGTATGTTCCATTCAACAGAATGATGCATTGTAGAAAAATTATCTCTGGTAATCGGGTAAACAACATTTTAAACACTTTCAATTATAGAACAGATGGTACGTAAAATACCCATCTATTTCTTACTATATTCCTACGTCTCTCTCTCTCTCTCTCTCTCTCTCTCTCTCTCTCTCTCTCTCTCTCAGTATCTATGTGTGAATATATATATATATATATATGTATGTATATATATATATATATATATATAAGCATAGGGCAACACGTAAACGCATTCAAACGCACACTGAGACGCATACACATAGATAGATAGATAGATAGATAGATAGATAGATAGACGCACAAACACACAAATACACACGCGCATACACACACACACACACACACACACACACACATATATATATATATATATATATATATGTATATATATAATAACCTGAGCCATGCATGCTGTTGAATGTAATGAAGACAAAAATCATATTCAATATTTTTTTTAAAATTGTTACTGATAAGAACGTCTCTCTCTCTCTCTCTCTCTCTCTCTCTCTCTCTCTCTCTCTCTCTCTATCTATCTATCTATCTATTTATCTATATATTTCAGGAAAAAAGTTGGAAACCTTAGTTAAGGGTGACACGAAGGCTCCATTTTAAAGAGCTACAACACCAAGGTGTAGGGGAGGGCGGTACTCCTTTCCATGGATTGCTCCACTTTACTCTTCATCTATACCTTATAATGCTGGGTGGTAAGTCTTTGGTAGTAATCGATCTGGAATTGCAACCCAGTCTCCCATGCCATTGGCAAATAATCTAATAGCTAATGTTCGTTACACACATGTCCACTCTAAAATGAATGAACCTACATAAGAATTACTTGTATTTGATATGACCACTAAAAAAACTGTCTTATAAACCTATTATGGTGGCAATCCTTTTCTAACATATTGGCATAAATTAATATAAGCGGATGGATATACAGGAAAATCAATTATATATATATATATATATATATATATATATATATATATATATATATATATATATATATATATATATATATATATATATATACAATTAAATTGCTCGTATATGACATGAATCGGATAGAACGTTGTACTATTTATTCGTTGAATTTCTTTTTTTTTGTCTTGTGAGTCGTCGTATTGTGTCATCTTCTTATGAAATAGGAATGTTATTCGTTATTAAGCATCTATTATGAAGATGTTTATATTTTTAGTGATATTTTTTTGTTTGATATGCATTCGGGTTGCACTTTGATCAAATAACTTCTATGTATTTTCTTCAAAGAAAAATAATATCTATATATATATATATATATATATATATATATATATATATATATATATA